>CAIGRB010133011.1:99611-114396 GCA_903798255.1 Fraxinus quadrangulata
GTCACAAATGCAAAAATTAGGTATTTATTTATTAATTGGGACACAATTATACAATTAATGATCACATATAAATAATTATATGTCACAATTTATTTATTGGTCACATATTATCAAATTAATTAGTCACAGATGATTCGAGGTCACAAATTCAAAAAATTATAGGTCACGGTTAATTTCACTGGTCACATATTTTCAAATTTATTGGTAACTGTTCAATACTTGGTCACAGATAACCAAATACTTGGTCACATATAACTGGCACTACCACTTCAGCCACTTTTGACGACTCTCACACCGTCGCCGCCATCACCATCACCACCACCAACATTACCACCACATCACTACTAACAAACCCATCACCACCGCATCCAACCACACACTATCACCACAACCACCAACTAGATTCGAACCCACCACGTCGTCGCCACCACTGCACCCACAGCACCACCCAACAAAAAAAACACGTCACACCACCCAACAAAAAACCCCAAACCCGTCACAGCCACCACCCACAGCACCACCCAACAAAAAAAATCACGTCACACCACAATCACAAACACCACCCAACAAAAAACTCCAAATTCGTCACCGCCACCACTCCCCACCCGTCGTGACACCAGCACCACCACAACTCCACTCCGCCACTGCACACACACCCACAGCACCCATCACGACGCTGCTATGAAAGCGTCGCACGGCAGCATCACATCAGCAAAGATCCACAAAGGATAAAATTTCAGATCAAGTTGCTGCGCTTTTGCCTTGATCGTAGCCGTGAGTTCGACGATGGATTGTTGATGTGGGTGGTGGTCTTCAACGGTGAGCAATAGTCTACGGTGGGTAGAGAGAGATTTACAGAGGGAGAAGGGGAGGAGAGAGAGAGAGAGAGAGAGAGTTGAGAGTGATAAATTAGGATTTTAATATATTACCTGATTTTTGTAAAAAAAAAAAATTTAACCTGATTTTTAAAAAATAATATTTAAACACCTAATTTTTTGTAATTTCATCTTGAAATTACCAAACACTGGGCTAAATTATTAAGCTTTATTTCAGTTGTCTGATGCTATTTTTGTCAATTTCCTCTTTCGGTTCTGGAAGCCCCATTCTTTTTCATTTTACTTTCCATAGTTTCGTCAGTGTAAACTGTAATCCAAGCTCCTCCACTGTACAAAGCGTCGAAGCCTAATCCCCCCAACCCACCGCCGCCGAATATGGCCTCACTCCCTCTTATCCGCCTCTCTCTACCACCCCGCAGCCATAAAACCGCCTTCGTCCTTCCTCACCCCCTCAAATCTACCTTTCCAATCCTCCGACCACCGCCGCAGAAACCCATTTCCACCACGACAACCTGCTCCTACACCCCAACCCCTGCCACCGACCGCCTAATCTCCGCCGCATCCTACTTCCTCCCCTTCTTCAACGGCCTCCAATACGGCCGCTTCCTCTTCACCAAATACCCATCCCTCTCAATTCCCTTCCAACCCCTCCTCCCTCTCCTATCTCTCTATCATTCCATCCCATATGCCAGCTTCATCTCCTTCTTCGCCCTATATCTGGGCATCGTCCGAAATCCTTCGCTGAGCCGCTACGTGCGGTTCAACGCCCTTCAGGCATTGGTGCTCGACGTACTGCTTGTTGTGCCGATGCTTGTACAGAGGATAATTTCTCCGGGTCGAAGCGGAATCGGGCTGAAGATAACGGCGTGGGCACATTCCGGGATATTTGGATTTGTGGTGGCGTGTTTTGTTTATGGGGTTGTGAGTAGTGTTCTTGGGAAGACTCCATATTTGCCCTTTGTTGCTGAGGCTGCCGGCCGGCAACTAGAATGAACGATCAATAAAATCAATCGTGATGCGATGCAATAATTTTTCAAATTGAGCTTAGAAAATGCTTTTCTTTTTTGTAATTGTAATGTTGCCCTTCCGTGTTTTCTTTTTTGATTCGTTTTGTTTTTCAATCTTTTGTAGTTGGCATATGGAAAAGGATTGGAATTTGGAAAAGATGGTTACTTGTTTATTTTTCATATAATCTAATCGAAGACTATATTTTGTCGGCATAGGTCACTAATATGTGTAGCTTTGTTATTTGATGTATGAGACGATAAAAAATTATCAAATTAATACATCAAATAACAAAATGATACATGACCACCGTTAGTCTTCAATTTGAATAACATTATTTAACTTGTATTGATAGAATAATACTATTTTGCACAAGCGATGTTAGAGTATTAGGTGACTATACTTTATTGATTTAATTAAATAAGTTACGTAATTTTGCATTTAAATGAATTTATCATTTAAATCATTTAATGTCGTGGTAATGAATAACATTATTCCATATATAACGGTTGCTCAAATGGTCATTTATGTGATACCAAAATAGCTGGGACATTTCAATTTTTTTTGATCCATCCATTTTATTAGAATCTGCATCAATTTCCCTAAATCTTCAACAGTCGGAATGCAAAATCTTGAAGATGTAGTGACATTTATGGTGTCAAGATGGATTGGTGGGGCACAGTGTTTCATGAAGACTTCATGGATGAAAGATCGAAACACCCTTTTATGCACAACAAATTATTTCAGAATACAACTTTCAGTTGCACAATCTACTTCAACTTTGTCCTAAAAAGACTGAATACTCACATTAGAAATAACGTTAATCTAAAAGAGGCTGTTTCTCAAATCATAAACAACATTAGTTTCAGCAGACAAAATCTAGCTTTGACGAAGAATGTAAATCTAGTCTCTTCCATGCAAAACAGATAGTACTTGCACATGACGTAGTGCAGCACGATCATTGAAAGAACACACTCTCCTACTCCTGAATAACTCTTTTAACTCCATCCACTTTACGGTTCAATCGCAAAGAGAGGCTGTGGATGGACAAAAATAAAGTAACTATAGACTGGAGGTAGAAATTAGATCAAGCATTTTATGTCATAAATTGATAGCGATTAGTCCAGATAACTCACGGTGTCAACACTGACAGGCTTGCCATCTTCTACGAGAATCTCAATTATTGTTCCTGACAGATCAGCCTACACGTAGATGTTTAGGAACAGTAAGCAAATCAAATAGCAGCCAGAGATCAATTTGTGATGCTATAGTGACAAATGAAGCAAATGTGAAACATGTTGTGTTTGCAAGAATAAGCAAGGCAAGAAAACAGAAAACAAAATCAGACGTTAATTCATTGTGAGCATGATAGCTAAGACAATTCTAGAACAGTGAAAGGACAAAATATATGGCCATGCTCAATTTTGTCATAAAACGAGTCAAGTGGGATCCATATATTGATGCTCAGAAAGCTTTTCTAAAATGAAATTCAACATTTATCCAAAGAAAGATTGTTGTTATTGGAGAAATATAGCATTGCAGTTATGGACATTCTCTCTGGACAGTAGTATCCATGCCAGTCATGTTGGAAAATAGATGCAATTCGGGCAGGTGCCAGACATGAGGGAACATATTAGCAAATGATTTTATTAATTTTCTGATTTTAGACAAGGAGGACACACGGCACGCATTAAGAACCCACTGAAGGACACTTTTGGGGATCAAAATGTAATTTAAGAAAACGAGGTAACATTATTTCATGCTAAACTTTCAGCCTTTAACCATAACAAAAATGGAAAATAATTAAACAGATTTGACATCAAAAGAAAAGTTTAGAAAGTGAAAACCTAAACTTATGTATGCTCAGTTACCTCTATCATTATTTTACCACTTAGAATGTTCTTTGTAAATACCATCCACTATTTAATTTTTCTTATTTTATATCTCAATTCAAAAACAAAATCTTAAAACATATTCTAAAATATCATTGCAGCTTGACTATTGATTTCAGTTTTTCAATTGTAAAGTATCAGATGAAATTTGGAACGGCAAATAATAAAATGTACTACCCCTCCCCATTCACCACTAAACGACATCATTTCGTTTTTGGGAAAACCAGAATAATGACCTCTACCTAAAACAGTTATTTTGTTCTTAAAAATAGGTCGTTGCTTTTTACTTATTTTTCTTCTTTTGATACCCGAAAAGGTCGTTACTTAAAGTGGATGAGAAGACTACAGAGCAATTTGGAGCAATTTGGCCATTGCTTTAAGGGTAAAACTAAAAATTTCACCAACCTATTTCTCACCCAAATCTTTATGCCATCTTTTCTTTCTAAGAAATAGAAGAACTATCTTACATTTCACTGCCAAATCATTTACAGTAATAAACAGCTAAAAAGACCAAAAGATGAAAGTAATTAACTCCGTTAGACATTCCTAATTGAAGAGGATATAGGAAAGCGACAATTAAAACCATAGTGCCAGCATGAAACAATATATACTGCTTACTTCTATTTCATTCATCAATTTCATGGCCTCGATGATGCAAAGAACCTGCCCCTTCTGTACTTTGTCACCAACCTGCATGAAAATGCATTGTGTAAGACGAATGGGGGTGGGGGGAGGGGGTCTGAGAATTAAATGCACTGTGCTCATTTATCTGTATAATCTAATTAGATACACGTAATGCATTGCTTTGTTGATAAAACTTAAGCTTTGATCGAAAAATAAATGAGCACATAAAACAGAGAAGTTGTCTTTACTCCGTCAAAAAGTGAAAAATACATACAGTCCTGCTTCTGAATATATTATCTAAGCAAATTACACCTTCACAAGTGGTGGTTCACCAGGTGCTGGACTTCGGTAGAAAGTCCCAGCCATTGGGCATTTGAGTGGTGGATGAGATGAAGTTGATATTTGAGTTTTGGGTGGAGAAGGTCCTGCAGTTGATACGGGGGAAGGTGTTGGGACTGGAGGCAGTACCGCTGGTTGATTGTATGACTGCACCGTTGTAACATTTGCAGAAGGTGGTGGAGGTAAGGCCTCCTCCTTTTTACGTATTAAAAGTTCAAAGTCAAGTTGTTTTAACTCTAGTTCCACAATATCCTTAGAATCAACTAACCTGCAATAGATAATTTGCTACCCCATTTAATCGTGAAAAAATGGAACGAGGTAGTCAAAGTAATATGGCAACAAGGATACATACTTGACAAGACTAGCAACTCGAGTAATAAACTCAGATATCGATTCTTCTGAGGCCACAGTGGCATGTGAAGGCTCAACTGATACCCCGGATTTGACAGGAGTATTGACTACAGCTTTTGAGGATCCACCCACAACACCCTTGAAGGTAACAGATGGCTCCAAAATTTTCCCAAAAAGGATAGAAATATATAAAAAAAAGTTCACTATATGAAAATCATTGGGATAACCTTACCTCATTTGATTGAGCTCTTACTAAGAGAGAAGAGTTCCGAGTAGACTGCGGGCCCAAGAAAAAAAGGAAACACAGACATATTAACACTAGAATGCAAGGATGACCGAAAAAGAAATTCAATTTGTTTCACTCAAATCCATAGCTCAGTCTTGGCTCAAAACCCGGAAAACAAAATAGTTAAGCAGATTAGATATCAAGAATTAGGAAAGTCAAATGGAAAGTCAAATAAAGCAAAACCACGGTAGAAACTTAAAAGATATATAGTTAAGAGTTCATTCCCTCAAGTTAAATGTATTAAATTCTGGAGCTATACTCTGCCTGACAAAGAGTTTGAATTAAGAATTGAAATATTGGCGATGAGTAGATTTAAAATTGACCTGTTTCTCTTTGACTTCATTGGAGCTAGACCCCCATCTCGAATAAGCAAATGACAAAAACAATTTAATCTATATCGAATTTTTCTATTTGGATTTCTCAAGTCCCAAATTAGAGGGTAATATATTTCCTCCGAATCATGGAAGAAACTGAACAACAAAAAGATATTTACAAATTAGTAAAAGCAGAACACCCGCTTCTTATGAACAGCAATTCTTCAAAATATTATTTGTCACCAAATAAAAATTGCCACACTAGTGAGGTGTGAGGTTATCACATAATTCTTAAACTTTCAAGTTCTGGTGACTGGTAATGTCAATAGAAGAATTTTTTATTTGCCTTATACTAAAAGAAGTACGATTGTCCAGGTATCTTTGGAAATTCATCAAGCGTTGGCTTAAGAATCCATCCAAGTACACAGTATATGTTTCCTTTCTTGTTATTTTCCATGCTGAAACATTCAGGTTTGAACCGTTCAAGTCCACGTTTGACATCTTAATCAACTAAAAGTGCCAATAGATCTCAAAATTTTCAATTAAAAGTAAACAAGGGAAGGTAAATGTCCAAAGAACTTTGCTCCACTGGAAAGATACAATTTAGAAACATAATGTTTTTCTTCTTTTTCAAGCACACATTCTAAATCAATCTACTATTTCAAAATACATTCTTCCAAAATAATGTGGCTCAAACACGCTCATACTGTTGAATAATTGTATAACACACACGGTTTATTAAGGACGGCAATCTTAGCACAAAATATTTCACTCTACAGCTTTACAACAAGCGATGGAGAACTAGTAAACTGTTGTTCTTATTCCTTATGTAATAGTGAAAAGGAAAAAATTGCAATTTGACCTTTGAAGATTTTGCGATATAGCTTTCTATACTCGAATGACTTCTCTTTAAAAGAATTATCAACCATTTTTCCACAAACATGTGAAAGGTACTTTAAGGAACCTAATCCACATTTTCGCTACATCTCTCTCTCAATTTACTTAAAGTTTAATTAGATTCATTTTCCAGAAAAAAAATTCGCATCCCTTTTTTTCCAGCTGGAAAAGACCAACAGAAAATATAAATAAAGATAGCACAGACAAAACACGTCTTTCATGAATAGTTACCCATACATTACGCAGTAGCATAGAGCCGAGATCGATCTCACACAAAAATTCACAAATTCAAGCCTGAAACTCAAAACAAAACATAATTCTCCTAATAATAAACAAAAATTCAAAAGAGAGACTGATTGTCTACCTGGGAGGAGAAACATAGCTTAGGCACCTTAGAGTGGGAGCGGCTGAAGAAAAGACGATGGTAGAGCGGTAAATAAGAAGTGGATTTGCGGGCATTGTCAACCACAGGGGCTGATGATGGTGTTGCTTTTGTTGCTCCAAACGACGTCGCCATTGCTCTCACCACACTCTCGATTAAGATATATGTATATATATAAAGAGTAATAGCTTCAAAACACGGTGGAGGATTGTGGAATCCAGCAGAGGAGGACGAGGAGGAGGAGGGCGGGAGATGGCGGCGATGAAACAAAAGAGTGGAGATAATGGGTGCGTGATTAAAACGACAGCGTTTTAGCGATCGAGACAAGTCGGTGGGGTCGATGGAGGAGTTTGGTTACGTGGATGGACTGGGAAGCTGTACAGTTGTAGCTGCGATAGTCCCTGGTTTATGTCTTATTACAAATTTGGTCCTTGATCTATTTTTGGGCGGCAACCTCCTCGACTTTTTTAATTTTATAGCATAGTTGATCCTTACAAGATGAAAATAAAAGGTCTTTTTTTTTTATTTTTTACTTAAGAGATACTTAAATCGTTATTATTAGTTGAAATCGTTAAAAATTAAAGAAATTGAAAGTCAGAAAAATAACGAGAAAGAGAGGCGAAAATAAAAGAAACATGGTTCCACTTGAAACTAGTTACCCGCGTCCTAAGATGCGGTTCATGCATGATGTTTTAAAATGTGTTTTTCTAATGTTGCATTTAATAAACACGAGTTAAGCTTGTGAGGTTTTGTTGTGAGCTAGTTCTTCATATAAATAAAAGCGTAATTAGCATAAAAAGTCCATACCTTTCACTTTTATTGTGTAAAACATCTATATCTTCTATTTTTGACATTTTCGCCCTTAATTCCATATTTTTTTTGTGCAAAACGTCATTTTCATCAATTTCCATTCAAATACTCTGTCAAAACGAGTGAACGCTACTCTTGACCAAAGGGAAAGGTATTCTCGGTTAAAGATCTAAATTACAATTTAAATATATTTTACACCACTATTGAATATGCTCTTGTGAGATTATTTTTTTATAAAGTACAACTTTTTATTGAGTTTTCTAATTTGAATTTCTAATGTACATATTTTGTTTGATAGATCAACGCTAACATAGTTTTCGCATTAATCCTTACAAAATAACTAAATCATTGCAATAGGCCCATGAGCCCAAGGCCCAGCCCTATGTCTAAAAAACATTTTAACAATAATACACACATATCCAACATACTCGATGGAATCAAGTTCTAGGATAACTATAGAAAATATTGATGGTACATAATACATACATTTTCCTAAAAAGGATATTGATAAATGTTGTCTTTGAAAAGTTTCGAAAGGTGTAAGGCGAGCCTATGTACGGGGTAAAGCCTCAACATTTACGAGTTTAGGCATATTCGTAAATTCATAATAAGACGTTTTCTTATTTTTTTTAGAATATTTTAATTATTCTGAATCTAAATAAATAAAATAACGTATACCATGTAAGTTCACTGATATTTTTCAAGTTTCCAACAAGATCATAATTCTTAAAATCATAAATATTTCAAGTCAATAATGTTTTATTTGTAGGTCTGGTTTTAGGATGAATATTTTTGTTTCTTATTTCCATTTAAATTTTAATGATAGAGCATTTTGTCCATTGATTGGACTTCAAAGCAAAAAATGCCTGCAAAACAAAAATGCACAAGGCTAAACGTGCCTAGGTACGCCTTATGTCTAGACATACGTTTTAGAATATTGTTCATAGCACGGATATGAAAGGATTGTGTTAAATAAAGGGATAAAACTGCTCTACTAGCCTGTAAAAGTCCTGATAGAGCAGTTGCTCTCACTCGAACCCACCTCATTAAACCCCTCCCCCCAATTGTTAATCACCCACCCCCATGAGACATTGGCTTTGCCAAGTCAGCACTGTCCTAAATAAAGTCCTTTTTTGATTTACATTATTTTCAAAATATTATTTTCTTTTTTATTTTTAATTATACATTCTTCAATAAAATAATATTATACGTAAACTCAAAAAAATTTCTTATTTTTTAACCACATATGCTCCATTAAATCACTATTCTAAAATACATTTTTAACCAAAAATAAAAAATAAAAAAATGAGACTTACATTAAAGGACATTTTCGAAAGAAAAAAAAATCCCTTTAGACACAAAGAGTTAATTATCCCAATAATCACTAGCCGCTCACTAAAGTTTTAGATATCGAAATGTTGGACATTATTTATGGCATGATATTCGTTTCACAAACCTAATGAAATTGGTGATATGATAGACGGAATGTACAGGCGGCGCCCAAACGTCGCTATACAAATTCACGTAAAAAAATGCGTATTTGATTGTTCACTATATTTTGAAAGATGTCTTTGATTGCCCATTGTACTTTTAAAGATGTCTTTGATTATTCATTATATTTTAAGGTGGTCAAGTTGTGGTCACTGAACTTGCAAAATTGACGTCGACCTGTCCTGAAAATTAAAGAATGTTGTTAAAAGTATCACTTGCACACAGCAAAATCTAATTTTTTGTGTGGACGGGTGTTATTTAGTGGAGACTCACTTGGCTTACTATGAAAACACACTCAATCTGATGAACGGCCTTTCTTTGTGACTAGCTATGGATTCTCCTCCAATCGAACCTAAATGAGTGGGTAAACAAAAAGGGAAAGACAAAAGAGAAGGAATGGTCTTTTTTTATTGATGATAGAATTTTGGTGAATTGTAGGTGTTTGTTCAATGATTTTTCGATTGATGATAGAATTCTGGTGGACTTTTTTTTTAAAATGTAATTAGTAGCTGCAAATGTCTTCATTGATGTACATTATGGTGGATGTTTATTGATGATTTTTGGTGTATGTTTTTTGCTGCACATAAATATTGACTGCAAGTAATACATGTTGGTTTGCTGTTATTGTGAAAAGTGGAGATAATACCGAATTAATTCAATACAAATTGTTGGAGAAACAAGAAATTATAATCACAATATGAAGTAATTGATCACAAGAACACAAAAATAAAATAATTTGCTAGAATCAAGATTTTATTATAATATAGAGAAAGAATACAAAAATTTGTATTTACAACGTTTTTAACTTCTTACTAAATCATAATGAAGAGCCAACTATATATAAGGAACAAATATGTGACATCCAAACATTAATAGTAAAGTTGTAGCTGAAATAGAATGCTAGAAAACTCGTCAAAACGTGAAAAAGGGACCTGCCAAATAAAACTACCGCTCAAGCGGGCGGCTAGTAGCGCCTTGTCACTTGAGCGGTAGGCTAGCGTTGGCGGGCGAAAATGCAGCAAGAAAATCCCTCGGTCCATAATTTCAACATCTTCAAATCCAAAACAAATTACAACTCTCAATAGAGCTTCAAAATAGAACTTCAATTAGAATTTGTCGAGTAATCTTGAATAGGATTCCACAATAACATTTTAATTAGAATTCCTCTTAATGTGCACTTTAACTAGAACTCCCAATTATCTTCAACAAAGAATTCGAATTATACCCTAATTCTAACCATCTTCATCTTGACACGCATTCTACTACAATTAACAAAACTTCAAAGAAAAAATTCTCCACTTGGAGAGAAATTCTACTATAAGGAATAAATTTGAACTATTCAATGAAAAACAAAAAACGAACTTCTTCATAAAAAAATTCCAACTAAAAATATTTTCTGCCTTTGCTACCCCCACTAAGGGTAAAAGTGATCTAATGATCGCCAAAAAAGGTTGAAACAAGTCATGTAATGGAAGCACAACTGAGTGCATCAAATGAAGGATTTTGGTTAAAATCAACACATTTAACCGCATTCAAACTATCAACTAAATCAACAAAATTGTACCAATGTGGAATATTGTAGCCAAAAATGGGTTTATTACTAACAATTGAATGCAATGACAGTGCCGATGATGGTGAAAAGACGGATTTGCCTATAAATTCTAAATTCAACTGAGATATATTTTTCAAAAAATAGACACCAAATTAGATTCCAACGGCACAAAATCTAACTCCAAATTCATTCGAGTTCTTTAAATATAGTGATTGCTCAAAGATTCTATATAACACTGCAAGATATATAAATGGAATTTTCTATATCCGTTTAACAAAATACATGTCCATTTACTAATTTTCAGGACTCCACCTTCAATATTATACATGTACCTTTTTGAATCAAGAAAACTTAAGGAGATAAGATTTTTCTTCCAATCTGGAATGTGTCTCATTGCATTAAGTATTCTAACCGTCCTATGAGATATCTTTATTCTCACTCGACCAATACCAGCTATTCGACAATGTTTATTATTATCGATCATAACAATACATTTTGATACTTGTTCATATGTTGAAAACAAATCTCGATTAGGAGTTATATGAAAAGTGTAAGCTGTATAAAAAATTCAAGTCTCGTCAGATTTGGAGTTGTAGTCAAACATAAGTAAAAGCTCGCACTCACTGTTAGAATTTTCTGCAATACTCGCTTTCCTTGAAGTTTCTGATTGTTGATTTACAATTAATTTTGATTTATTCTGAAACTTATAATAATCGTTTATCAAGTGCTATTTTGAAGTTAGACTTTGACTTGCCTCTTGAATGACCATCATCAACAATGATGCCATCTCCATGACCTTTAGATGCTACAAGATGCTTTATTTTCTCTTTTGAATATAGAGCATTATAGACTTCTTCGATGGTGAAAATATCATGAATATACAAAATCGTATCTCTAAAAGGTATGTATGAAGCAGACAATGAAACACAATAAAATCAATTCCAAATCATTTTCATCATATTTGACCACCAAGATCTACAAATCAGAGACGATTTTCTTAAAAACAATTAGGTGATCCTCAAGAGATGTATATTTTGTCATACGATGAAAATATAGACATCGCTTTAGATGCAATTGCTAATAAGACTCTTCGTCAAACATAATTGCTCAAATTTTAGCCATAATGCAGCGGCTGACTTCTCCTTTAAAATGTCCTGAAAAATATTGTTTAAAAGATGAAGAGGTATTTGAGATAGAGCATTTCGATCCATTCGTTGTTTTTCCTCCAGAGTTCAAGTTGTGGGCATCTTGTCAAATCCCAAAAATGCGTCATCCAAATTCATCTGAGTGAGTACCGCTTGCATCTTTACCGACACAAAGAAAATCTTGTATTGAAATCTAATAACGGAATATCATAATTCCTCGTTACCATCACGAAAGATCAAGTTGAAATATTAACTTGATCAAAACCTAGATCTTCCCAAAAATTTCAACACCTAAAGCTCTGATACCGGTTTATTGTGAAAACAGAGATGATATCAGATTAATTCAATACCAAATTGTTGGAGAAAATAAGAGATTATAACCACTATATGAAGTAATTGATCACAATAACATAAGAATAAAATAATTTACAGAGAGTTGATATTTTATTATAATATGGAGAAAGAATACAAAAATTTGTGTTTAAATGTTTATATTTTCTTACTAAATCATAATAAAAGTTAACTATATGTAGAGAACAAATAGGGGACGTTCAAACCATAATAGTAAAGTTGTAGTAGAATGCAAGAAAACTTGTCAAAACGAGGAAAATAGGCTTGGGCCGAATAACACTGCAGTTCGAGCCGCGGCTAGCGATAGGTTAGCTGAGCCCTGTTGCTCGAGTGATAGACTAGCGCCTGGCGGACGAATGTGCCGAGAAAACCCTCTAGTCCATAATTTCAATATCTTCAAGTCCAACACAAATTTCAACATCTAATAGAGTTTCAAATAGGACTTCTACTAGAATTTATCAAGTAAACTTGAATATGATTCCACAATAGCATTCCAATTTGAGTTCCTCTTAACGTGCACTTTAATTAAACTCGTAATTATTTTCAATAAAGAATTCGGGTCACGTCCAAATTGTAACAGTTGCTAATGTAGATTATGAATTTTTGGATGAATGTCATACATATTTTTCCTAAAATTAGTTACTAGAGTCGTCAATGTTATTTTTCCATTTTATTTTATTTTATGCATATTCATCATTTTGTTTTTTATTAATAGTTGCAAATGTTGATTAGTATTTAGGCTTGGTGGTTAGAAATGACTTAGGGAGATCAAGCATCAAGATGTTTATGCTTTAACATGGATGAAAGTCTCCATTTAGAATCGAAGTTTCACAAGTGCCAGCCCCTATCATTGGTTTTATCTTAAAAACCCTAGCTCGAATATAGATCAAAGTTTGTTGCAAAATTAAATTTTATTCACAAATCATCCGTTGATTCTTCAACATCAATCAATTCTGACCTACACTTAGTGTTACCCAAGTTTCATCCTGGTCATGGATAGACCACACATGTATTGTATGCAAGCGATACTTGGAACAACATTACTAAATTTTCAAGACAGGTCCGATGTCAATTTTACAAGTTCAGTGGCCAAAACTTGACTACTTTAAAGTATAGTGAACAATCAAAAATATATTTCAAAATAAAGGGAGCAATCAAATATGCTTTTCTTACGTGACAATTTGTATAACGGTATTTGAGTGTCATCTTTGCATTCCATCTATCATGTCATCAATTATGTTAGAGGGGTGAAACGAATGTCATGCCATGCGAATTGCGAAATCTCCTACATTTTGATAAGTTTAATTGTTAAAACTTGATATTTGAAACTTTAATGAGCAGTCGAATATATAAACATAAGTTTAGTAATTATTGAGACAATTAACTCATACATAAATGGTTTCATAAATACATGTTCTTATTGAAAGTAGAAAACACGACAACAAAACTTTTCTATTTTCTCCCTCTAGACCTTAAATTTATACAAAGTCGCAATTGCTATAGAAATCCAAATTTTCATGTTCTACCAGTTAAGTCCAAACTCTGGCTACGTTCTTGCACGTCATTTCGCTCATCCTAGACACAATTAAGTAAACATAGCTAAAGTTCTATTGTGTCATCGATTGAAGTTTGCAAGAATGAATAATATATATGTTCGTGAAAATATGTTTCGATTATGTACTATGCAATCGCATAGTGTACTTCTATGCGGCTGCATAGAAAAGCTGGTCTACACCCTGAAATTCGTTGAATAGGTCTATACGACCGCATGTATTTTATGCTATGCAACCGCATAGACCAATTATCTTCCAACATGTGACATTTTTGTCACTGAACTTCATTTTGCCTTTCTCGACCTCTTTTCTAACTTCTTTTTTCTCCAAAGTGTTATTCCAATTCTCAATTAGCTCTTGCAATCTTCACAAATTCAATTTCTCCTTCGAATAATCTTTTGATTATTTGCACATTAGTCTCTGAACTTTTATTTTCTTTCATTTTAATCAATTTCCCCCATTTTTTTCATAATTTCCACCATATTCATCATAGTTGTCCTGCAAAACACAAATTACATCGAATTAAGCTATATTTCAAATAGTTATTAACAATTATCCATGTTTGTGACCTAGAATAAGCATGTAAAAAGTACTTATCAACACCCCCAAACTTGAACTATTGTTTATCCTCAAATAAAATTGTAACTTAATTTCTCATAAAACATGGTTTAACAACTTGCTGTGTCTCAGGATTTGAATTCAATAATAAATTAAATTAACAATTTCAATAGTGCAAAATCAATCAATCTCACTTGTTACATGCATACTTGACACGTGTGTGTAAACTCATGTAGACATATCAAACTTGTGATTGGCTCAACACCTGACACACAGTAGTCAAATATTTCCTTACTTCGTTTGAGAGATGCACACATCCAAACTTATTATTTTCACTCAATTTTCTCGAGGTGCAACCTAAGTTGAACTTATTCAATTCTGTTCCTTATCCTATCTTGG
>CAIGRB010133049.1:0-14401 GCA_903798255.1 Fraxinus quadrangulata
CATTTTTCTTTTAAATTTATTTTTTTAAAATTCATTTTAAACAACATAAGTTTTCAAAAAATAATTTTACACGTAAATCGAAATTTTTTTTCTTCTTTTTTAATCACGCATTCTCCAAAAAATTCACGATTTTAAAATATATTTTTTTATCTAGGCTCAAACAGGGACTTAATTTATCCTCATTAAATGATGTGTCCATTTAACTCTTTTTTTGTAATCATGAGTTATAGGACTAAAATTAATTATTAATTATTAATTTTTTAATAAATTAAACGTAAACTTATTTTTTTATAGTTTTCCTTGTGTTGCTTGTCACATGAAAGTAAACAAGCAATTGCGTTTGAGATGCTCCAAACATTCTTATTCAAATCAACACCAGCCGTCCGATCTCCAATAGTCGGAGGCATCACGCCTGATATACCAAGAACTCAAGACATAGTATTCCTCCACGTGTCTTAAATCAATTGGTTAGCATTAATTTTAATATTTATATCCGATTTTTCCCCTCCCCCAAATCAGCAAAAATAACAACGGAACCGAGAAAACTAGCCCCGAGTCTAAAGGCATCAGGGGCCATCCTTTTACATATATTCGTTTTTCCTTTATTGAAATTTGGGGATTTTACGTGGATTTTGTCGCCAGGTTCGATTGAGACTTCCGATTGATCTTCCGGGGAGTGAGGAATATTGAGAGAAAGGTGAAACAATGGTGAATTCGATGGTGGAAAGAGCGACGAGCGATATGCTCATAGGTCCTGATTGGGCTATGAACATCGAGATCTGTGACATTTGCAATCACGATCCCGCGTAATTGCATCTACTCTCTTGTTTTCCACTTAATTTATCCAAAATTTTTGTTTACAATTAAATGAAAAAAAAAAAAGAATTGAAAAAGGTGTATGTATTTTATGTATTTGAAGACTTTCTTTTATATTTAAAAATGTGTATGATATGGAGTTTTCGGGAGTTCCGGATTTCTTTTAAGTGTTCATTTTTTTCTTGTATTCTCTAGGAATAAATCAGGAAAACAACACTTTGTAGCATAATTAAAATTTTCATCTTTTATTCCAGTATAGTTTTACATTGTCATTTTTTGAGATTATTGTTGTATCATGCTTAGCCGAACTGACTATTTTTGCCGTTTAGTAATTTATATAAACTGCAGCTATGTGTTTGTGGTTTGATTTTATAGAAAATTTGATCTAAATCCCCATTTTCTTGATGTCTAAAATTTAATTCACTTGCATGCTTCTGCTCTGACAATTTTCAATATTGAGAAGTAGAAAAGTATGCTTTCTTCCGAATTTGTGCTGCAGACTTTGGCTTTACAAAGAGGAGTTGTCAATATGTTTATAACTAGTCCTGACTAACGACATTTACATTTACATGCACGTGTCTCTTAGTTTGACAATATAAGATTGTTAAAATTGCTTTTACTCATAAGATGTTGAGTGGCTAAGATATCATCTTTTGCCAACCCTGAATCCTGTCTTCTCATGTGAGAAGGGGGAAACTACCGCATTTACTGTTTTAATTTCTCTAATAATGAAAAAACCTGTTACATGTATGTGTTTTGCCAGTGGCTTCACTTTAATGTTGTCTGATTTACGTAGTGAAAAATCAAAATCATTGTTGTTTTTATTGTCATCATTATTATTTTCAACTTACTGTGACTCTATTTGTTTATCAGTCAAGCAAAAGATGTTGTAAAAGGTATAAAGAAGCGTCTTGGTAGCAAAAATGCAAAAGTCCAGCTCCTCGCCTTAACAGTAAGCTTGACTTCTATTTACTGATTTATGATGCTGCTCCTTCTATTGCATACATATCTGTTGTTTGATTTGCCTGTTTTGGTGAGCTGGAAGGCTTTGCCTTTTATGAGTTACATGGTTTTTTCCCTCATAAACTGAATTCTTAATAATTTTTTTTTTTGTCTTGGACTGTTAATATTTTTGAGCCGTAAAACTTTTTCTTCTTAATTATTGAATAACTTTTCTACATGGGCAAACCAAAGGAAGGACTTTGAGGCATGGGTTCCTTACTTCCCATCATCTTTTATCCTTCATATGTTCCGGTATTTTCTGATTGACAGATGTGCTTTGGTAAACCATTATGAAGGATATGGAAGGTAAAACATGGACCTTCCTAATTATGCTCTAAAAGTATAATTTTGGAGACTGCTGACACGCGAGGAACCACGTGACGTTGCGGAGACATAGCTTTGTATGCCATTGTTTGAGGAAATGACAAAGTAATGAAAGATTTGGAGGATCAAACATGGACAAGTAGAAACTGGGTAGAAGAATTTTCTTCACGTATGATTTGGATAAAGCTTAGGGTGGAATGGGGTTGCTTGTACTTCGCTAGGATGAAGGTAGGGAACTAGATGTGAGATAGATAGTGAAACACAGTGATGCATTCTGGTTTCTAGGATTTGTGAGACTTGAGATGGAGAAAGGCTAGTGTCAGGCTAAGAGGGGATTGAAGTTCCTCACGGTTGCATAGTTCCATTGCTATGCTCAAAAAGTCAACTTGTGACGCTTTCTCATGTTTGTTGCATAGTAGAGCATGGCTTGAAATACACATGTTGTGCCCTTGGGAAAGAAAAGGTTATCTTGATTTTTATTCTTTAACGCAATGTTTAAAAATGCTTAATTGGGTACCAGTTCTTTTTACTTGTAAGCCTCAAGATATACCAATTAATAATTCTCAAGAATATAAAAATACTCAAATATGCTTATTAATCAATCGCCATTTATAAAAATCCATAATAAAACTAGTTAACAAAAATAAGTCTAACTAGCAAACAAACATAAAAAAAAATCATTAAAAAAAATCCCAAAAGGCTAAGGCCAGTTATAGAACGTCCAGAAAATGCTAGACAAATGGGCAAACACCTCAGTCGTCTTGAGGCTTAGCCTTTTCGGCTCAGTAAGTTTAGGTGTAAGCCTCACAATTGGCACATAAGGTGTGAGATTTTAGGTGTAAGCCTTGAATAGTTATTTCAAACAATGGTTTAACGTTTTAGGGGTCAGGCAAAGATGTGATGATTTGATGATTTTAATAGTAACTTTATAGGAGGAGTATATTTCTTACAACTCTAGTGAACTCAACCATAACCACTTGAAAAGCTCATTAATTTTGGTAAAGCAGTGGGTTGTCATTTCTTTTTCTAGATATACTGATTTTGGCACAGTAACTTGATATGCGTATATTTCTTCAATGCCTCTCAAAAGTGCCCAAGTAGATGAAGAGATAATGTAGTTGGTGTTCATGTCATTTTTCTAGCTTTTGGAGACAATTGTGAAGAACTGCGGGGACATCGTCCATATGCATGTTGCTGAAAAAGATTTGCTTCATGAGATGGTGAAAATTGTGAAGAAGAAGGTAATTGATTGCACGTACTATTCATCACTTTTGTTTACACTACTTGAGTTATTGGTATAAATTGTTGTTGATACATCTGTTATTGCAGCCTGACTTTCATGTAAAAGAGAAGATTCTAATTTTAATAGATACTTGGCAAGAAGCTTTTGGAGGACCAAGGGCAAGATATCCTCAATACTTTGCAGCATACCAGGATTTATTGGTAGGTTGCAAGGGGATTCCTATGTTTTGGTTACATTTTACCCTTTTGTTTCTAATTATTGTACATCGATTTTTATTTTCTACATGTTGTATTGTACATTTTATCAGCGTCTTGGAGCAGTATTCCCTCAGAGATCGGAGAGTTCAGCACCTGTTTTCACACCCCCACAAACACATCCTTTGGCCTCTCAACCACAAAATATTCGTAACCTGGAATCTAGGCAGAATGCATCTGAGTCTTCTGCAGAAGCTGAATTTCCTACATTGAGGTATGTTTTCTAGACTGGCAGTGTTGAAACTTAAATCACATCGTCAATAGCAGTTTTATGGAAGTAGAAAAAACAAAAGGGTTGGCTCTTTTTCTGAAGTTGATATATGAATAACATATTGTCAAGTTAGAAATTTAGTTCATTAAAATATTGCTTGTTTTCAACTTGTTATTTTGTACACTCAACGTAGTGTAACAAATGACACGATGTTTGGATAAAAGAGAGGGGATCGATAAATCGGGTCCCAGGTAATCTGATGGATTTTTGTGGATTATTTATCATGTTGAGAGCTTTTGCTGGGCATTTGTAATTGGAGAATCTGCGCAATCTGAAGAAAACGCCTATTTAGAAAGTAATTGGATTGATTGACATTTGAGAGCTTTTGCTGGCCTTTCCTTGATAAAGATACTGTCGAGGGACTAATAAACCCAGCTTCTTTGTGTATAATCTATCTTGATATCTTATAGAAGGCAAATATTTTATCTCTTTTGAATTAAGCCATAGGTTGGTTTGAAGTGTCAGTTCGGCATTTACTTCTTGATTTTGCAATCTCAATTTGTTGTGGTGTTTTTGACTTGTTAGTGCAAGCTATGCAGGCCTGTATAATCCAAACTCTAGCAATAAGGGCATATGATCCTCTTTCTAGACTGGATGTTTAGATGTGTTATTTTTACATATGTGATAAATACCAAATGTGTCTCATTCTTGGTGGTTGGTAAATTTGGAATTATTGTATAACCTGGCAACAGATCATATTTGCGATACTTATGAGGCTTTATGTTATTGATTGTTGTTATGTTCTTTTATTTATTTTAGCCTGTTGTTTATGTTAGCTTGACAGAAATTCAGAATGCACGCGGTATCATGGATGTTCTTGCCGAAATGCTCAGTGCTATAGATCCTGGGAACAAAGAGGTAAATATGAAAGGAAAGCTTGCTTATTGTTAGCCACAGCAGCTGGCTTAGAGAATGATCATTATAATTGATGAAAGGGGCTCATATAAATTGTAGATGTAAAATGGAAATGAATATTTGGTTGTATGAGATTTTTTCCTCACGAAATTGGCCAGTCCTTCATTTGAACTCTGGACACATGTTAGTAAAAATATTTTTCTTGAGTTCTATTTTTTCTTTATCCATATGTTTTCTTCTTCACAATCTTTTGACACACTTTGGATTCAGTTTTTAAGATTTCATTTCTATCTGGTGGCAGGGACTTAGACAAGAGGTAATTGTTGATCTGGTGGAACAATGTCGTACATATAAGCAAAGAGTGGTACACCTTGTTAATTCGACTTCGTAAGGCCCTGATGTACTTTCCCTTCTACGTAACACTTGCATGTTTATGTAACACAGCATATGCAACATGTTAATGTGGTTTGGAGCTTATTTGTATTTCATGTTATTATGTTGGTTATGGACTGGGAGGAAGGAATAAGGTATTGAGAGCAATAATTAACATATTGAAATTGTGAAAACATAGAACCATCGAATAGATGACAAGGCCTCAAATAGTTTGTCAAGGACATTAAATTGTATTTTGTCCAATTCATTTTATTCTTTTCAGTTTGATGTTAGTGAAATGGTTTCTTTATTCTATTAATTTAATGCATGTAGAACAAAACCTGTAGTCATCTCTGTTGGGCATGTCCAGAATGCATCATATGCTTCTGGGCTGCTTTGCGCAAACTTAAATTGGTGATGTAGGTGAATGATTATAATATATTAATTAGCTCTCTCTTGGAATCAAGAGTCAAATGTCAGGAGGAATTAAGTCCACTTCAAGATAAAAATCATCTGGCTTCAGAAGATCATAGTGGATGGAGAAGGGCCATGTTGATGTATTTTGTGGGTGCAGAAGCTAATTTGTGGATAGGATGATCTTTCGGCTCAGTTTCATGATAGCATCCCGAGCAGTCCCATTTATTCTTGCTTGAGTCATTACAACATGGATTGGAGAAACACGAGTGGTCACCTATAGGAAAGTCCCGAAGGTGACCTAACTGGAGTAGGGATGTGATTAATATGAGTCATGTAATTGACGAGTATATAAGCAATATTCTGTTCCATTCCCATCATGACTGATCAATTGCATAGCCCTTCTGGAATGGAGAACAAAGAACCCACTAGACTCCCATGCAGTATTTTTCATATGGTCTTTGCATGTATAATTTTTCATGTGTAACATAATTATTACTTTAGTGTGATGGATAGTAGTATGTTTTGGTTTATTTAGTGAAGAACTCAACTCATTTTTTACTCTTTTTCAAATATACACGACGTAGGGATGAATCACTATTATGCCAAGGACTAGCACTGAATGATGACCTGCAACGTTTGTTGGCTAAGCATGAAGCAATTGCTTCCGGAACCATCACTGTTCAATCAGACAAGCCAAAACCTGAACCTGTTCGATCCCTGGTAGATGTTGATGCTCCTCTTATTGACACTGGAGATAAAGGGTAAACTGTGATTACTCTTGAAGGATGAATTAGATTGTTAATGTATTGGTATTGGCCTTTTTGTTTTGTTTATTCATGTTAATACCTGTCCCTGTGTTAAAAAGTATCATTTTTGGTGTCATTTGAAATTGTTTGGCCTTGACTTTGAAGTGCACACTTATTTTCCATGAGTTTTGCATTTTGAACCTTTATAGGGGAGGGTAGGAGGAAGACATGAAAAGGATATGGACAGTGTAGAGAATTTTCAACAATTTTGGAACTTTTTTTCTTCAAGATTTATTGTGTTGGATATCAGATTACTTCTTAAAGAATAAAATGGATTTGTTGACCTTTTTTTTTTTTATAATTAAAACTTTATTTGTATGCACTATTAGTATAAATTAATTTTTCCAATGTAACCCTCTTCAGTACCTGGTAGTTAAAAAAGGGAAAAAGAGAAGGTTATTAGTCGATATACATTCTGTGGGCTGCACCTCCTTATATTTATGCCCTTACCTAGAAGACCGAAGCGTAAAGTTTCGTAGTTGAGCATTTTGTTGACCTCCTAGCTGCCGTAGCAATGTATGTAGATTTTGCCATCAACATTCTCTCTGAGTCATATATTTTTGAATATTTTTCAGACTACCTAGCTTAAATTTGTTTGTCTTACTATGCCCTTTGGTATTAGGATTCTTGTTCAATAATATGTTCTTAACATCAATAATCTGACCGCCTTCTTTTTATTTTCAATCTACTGATAGTGCTGGCTCAGGGACACAGTTAGCTCTTCCTGCTCCCCCTGCATCTAGTGGTCAGTCAACAACTCCAACGAAGGCTGATCCAAAGATAGATCTTTTGAGTGGAGATGACTTCTCATTGGCAATTGTCCCAGTGGGAGAGCCTCAGCCGGCCAGCCCTGCTGCATCTCAGCAGAATGCCCTCACACTTATTGACATGTTTTCACAGAGTAATAATAGCCCCTCTTCCAATTCTGTTGGACAAGCGCATCCTTCTTCCCCTCAATTTCATCAACAGCAGAATTTTCAATATCCAAACGCACCATTATCTCCAAATGGAACTGTTTCTAGTCCAATGTTTCGCCAAAATGAACAGTCACTTCACCCACAAGGCTCAACCTCTCCATGGAATGGTCAAATAACACAGCAACAGCAGCCATCCTCGCCAGTTTATGGTGCATTATCTCTTCTTTTTTATTTATTTATTCTAGTCTATTTTTGTTTTTCAGTTATGTAAACGTTCAGAACTAAAAAGTAAATTAGAGTAAATGAAAAAAATTAAATTCCTGCATTCTTGGGAATATCAAGAAATTATCGTTTACATGTATTCCAAATATATAGTACTTGGAAAGATTTGTCACAAAACCAATTATTTTCTTCGACCTACGAGTTTAGAATGTTATTAGTCGTCACTCGACTCAAGCATGTGATTCCTAAAACATGGAGAATATAATCTTGGTTTTCTTGGACTATATTTAGCATTCGGATGCAGTGTCTGATATATGCTTATTTTGTTTGATAGGTGCTCAAAATAGTGGTGCATTTCCACCTCCACCATGGGAAGCTCAACTAGACAATAGCCAGTTTGGCAGTAATCAGTCTCCTCAGCAAATGCAAGTGACAACACAAGTAACAGTCACCCACTCGCAGCCATTTCCCAGTGGCGCATATCTTCCAGGCTCACCTATGGCAAATGATCAGGTAGTCGGCATGTACATTCAGCCAATTACCACCGGCAATTTTACAGCAATCAACAACCAGGGTATGGGATTGCATCCTCAGCCAATCCAGAGTCCACAAATGGGTATGTTGTCTCATCCATTGCAATCTGGTCAAATGGCTAATATGTATCCTCAGCAGATGTATGGAAATCAAATGGCGAACTATGGCTATGGTTACGGCCAACAGCAAAATACTCAGTTCCTTGAGCAAAACATGTCCGGGTTATCTATAAGGGACGACAGCATCTTGAGAAATTCTTCTTATTCTTCAGCTCCAACTCCCACATCCTCGTATGTCCCAAGGCCCTCGAAGCCAGAGGACAAACTGTTTGGGGACCTAGTTGACATTACTAAATTTAAACCATCGAAAACTACTCCGGGCAGAGCTGGAAGCATGTGACATGACCTTGCCTTATATTTTGTTTGCTAACTTGGTGTAGGCCCCTTTCAGATTTTACGATTTTTTGGGTTAAATTTCCACTAATATATTTTCGTCTTTCGGTCCATTGTGTTGCATTTTTCTTTGTTTGCGGTTTCTTTACATTAGGATCATGTACATTTATTGTAGAAATAAACACATAAAAAGAAAGGGGGAAATGTTTAATTTTTTATGGTAAATAATGTTATATCAATATCTTGAATTTGCAAAATGCAATGCTATCATTATCATCTCGTTGTCCTGTATTTTGGCTGCTTTCAATTTTCATCGAGATTCTTTTTCCCGTATAGAATAGGAAGAAAAGTTTTCTCGACTGGGATCGACCTAACAATTTTCGTACTCAATTTCCATTTTAAAAAAATAAGTGAGAAAAAGTATTACGGAAAGTGTTTTTCTTGAGTCGAAACTTGTGTTAAACGTTCCATACAAGTTTTGTCTAAATTGGAACTAGAAAAATTCTTGCATAATGCATCAGGTGAAGAATCTATGTATCCATGATGACAAAATCGAGCACAAGTAAAAGGGAGTCTCTATACCGTTATTAGATTGAGCATTGTATGTAGAAGCTTGAAAGTAAAATTTAACATGGTAAAAAAAATAAAATAAAGTTAATTCAAGAAGTAATTTGTTTTTACGTAAAAATAGTTTATTGAAATATTTGTAGTTGCTAAAAATCACTTAAAAGTAACTTTACTTTTTATGTGAGATTTTTTTTTCCCCCTCTCTCTTACAAGTTATTTAGCTTCTGTATGAGAACCATTATTTCAAAATCTTTAATTATCATACTCATTTTTAATCATATTTACATAATAAAATATATTTTTTTAATCACGTTCTTCAAAAAATCATTATTCAAAACTCTAATTTCTCAAAATAATGACCATGACTTAATGAACAATGACCACAGATTGTTGCCAAAATAAATAAATAAAATGCTTATAGACTTCGTATATTTTCCTTACTTCTTAATTATTTTTTTTAAAAAATAGGGAATCAAAGCTTCCATAATTTTTCATAAGGGATTAAGGTCTTGTTTGGCAGCGCCTTCAAAAGTCAAAAATTGCTTCTAGTATTAAAAAATTGCTTTTGAACATATTTTGATAATTGTTTTTAAAATGTTTTGTCTAATTAGAAGAGTGTTTAGAGAAAAGTGATTTAAGATAAAGAAACAATTTTATAAGAAGTAGAAGAAAAAAATAGAAGCCTTACAGATGTATCCTAAAACTAATTACTTAAAAAATATATATACTTTTTAAAATAGATTAAATTCCTAACAAATGTAGTTTATATTTAAATGATGTGAAAAATAAACTCGCACTTCCATCAACATAAGCGTACTTGGGACTTTGGAAGTGAATTCAAAGAATAACATTGACTACCAGAAAATGTGATGGACCGCCACACACAGGATTACAAAGTATACTCTCGCGTAATCTGAAGTTCACGCTGATCTCTGGTAAGCTTCTATTTTCTGTTCATTCATATCTCTTTATGAATTATATATTTTACTTGAATTTTTTTTTTATTAGTGTTTTTTGTAAATCAAAAACGGGTGATAAGAATTTTGAATTCCTGTTTGATTAATAGGATAATTTAGGTCATTAGGCATGTTTTCTTAAAGATTCGACTGTCGGGTTTTAAAAATTTTATTTTTTTCTAAGACGAATTGTTTTCGATTGCTTTGAAGTGAATTGTGGATTTCAGAAGTAGAGCAGAAAATGCAGGTTAGTATCCTTTCTTTGGATTTTTATAATACCTTTTGACATAAGGATTTTTTTCACTATGTATTTGATTATTTTCATTTTATATGTATTTGTAAGATTTCTTTGGATTGGAAGCTCTGGAAATTATTGGAACTTACTACTTAGTGAAATTCAATAGTATCTTTTGTTTGGTTTCTTGGAATTTGGCTTTACACTCGTAAAAAAAATTTGTTCTTGGTTATCCTCATTTACAATAACAGAGGTTTTACAGGAATTTCATGATGCTGTCAGTACCTTAAATTCTTTTTAATATTTATTGGTTTTCCCCTGTTGTCCTGCATTTAGTTTTGTATGCTTTTGAGATCCCGTGATGTATAATACAAATGTGATACATGGGAAGACCAGTGTTTGCAAATTTAATTGGTAGAAAGTACAGAAGGGGGATCATTTAATAGGGGTAGTTCGGGACACCAAAGTATTTTACGATGGATGTTAATTTATGACATCTCAGATAGGAACAGAAGATGTTTGATTGAGCACTGAGGAAGTACTAAATTGGGGCAGCATGAAAATGGGCCTTTTCTTTCATCTAAATGAATCTATTTGTCGTTAATAAGAAAATGGGCAAACCCTGTGTAGAAGTATTGAAGATGAATGTGTATCCCTTGTTATATTACAAAGCCATGAATCTGTAATAATTTATTATCTTTGGTGATTTGATGGACTGATAAAAGTTTAACGATTACTTTGGCACATGTAGCAACTGGGTTCAAGGACAAAGGTGGTGAATTTATTGTACCTTGACCTGCTATTGCCGATAAAGTACCATCAGCTATTTTAACCTTTTTATTTCTGGGATATGGACTAATATGTAGAGAAACGATATTAGGAATTTGTCATATAATCACTAGCACCTGAATCAATTACCTTAGGGGCTTGCGAAACAATCTTTTGAGGCCCTAAAAGCATGAGAATCAGAATAATCATGAGACTGCACTAAATAGCATGAAGCACCCGAATATTCTAATGATGAGAAGAGATTCATAAGTAGCTCAATTTCCTGTTTGTTGAAACCTCCAATTTCAGAATTGTTTGTTGCATTTTCTTGACGGTAGTTTTCAGAATGAACAGCATGTGCATGTTGAGAAGCCAGTGCCACAAAATTGAATTTTACCTTAAATATTTCTAACATTTTATGGCTCTTTTATGGACAGTGATGACTGGGAAAATAATTTAATCTGATGTCATATTAAAACTTGGAGTTCTAGAAGGTTAACCTTGTCAAGAGGAGTAACTCAAGACCTTCTATGTTGGTTGTTTATATTTTTTAATCTTTTAATGTGAGGGTTTATCCTTTAATATCCCTTGCAAAATGGTGACTCGTTTAAGTAGATTCATTAACACGCCCCGCTTCTAATAACGCTAGTGGATCCGGAGTGTGACGTGCGCTAATGATAAATGTCAACTAAAAGTTGGACCCACCATCAAGGCTATTACAATATGCAACTCTTATAAATTATTTTTAATAAAATTTTGGCATTATCTCTCATGTAATTTGGACTAACCAACATATAAACAAATATATACAACTCCCAACAAACAATATCATATCAATGCTAATTTATGATTCCCTTCAATAACTACAGAAGTACAACACGATATAGAGATAAGCCGAATTCTCAAACATTTACTATGAAAATAACTTGAATTATTCATATGGATGCAAAATACGTAGTGAGCCCATCTACCCATCTACAAGTGATGTGGAATGACATCAAAAAATGAACATGAGTCTCAAAATACTGACTACATACTCTATGAAATTAGTCATACTAGCTAACTTTGTCGTTAATAGAATGACATCCAAAAATGAACACATGTCCCAAAATACTGACTATATGCTCTATGCATTCTAGCTAACTATGTCGGGTGGCTCTGACTCCAAAATCAAGGCTCAACTCCAAAAGATGTCTAAAAACTCAACTGCTACTTGATAAGGAAATGGTGAAAAAATATATGATTCGATAGCTCGGTGAGTGGAAAAGTTCAAAAATAATTATACTTTTCCATTTATACATTTTTATCAAAATCAAGTTTATATCATTTAACAATTCACATTATAATAACGTACAAAAATGATAATAATCAAAAAGTGAGACTGAAAAATATCATCTCATAATCATATATAATCATCAACTGAAATCTATACCATCATCTCATCACATCAAATGTATCGGGAAATCTACAAAAAATGAACCTTCTGATTGAAATCTGTAATCTGGTAATACGCGTGTAGACTGTCCATTAGGCCAAGCACTCCCGACACGGCCTCGGGTAGTGAACAGAAGTAATCTCAATCATAGTCAATTCTAGAACACGGCCAAGGCCCTCAGTGAACTATATGTACATGGCCAAAACCCTTCCATCCACGGTCAAGACCCCTCAATGAACTAGAAGTATGTAATCATGGGGTTGGGAAATAAGTGATCTCTTATTAAGCTTGGCCGTGTTTTCACTTACCTATCGAAATTGAGGAATTCAAGCTTAATAAGAGATCACTTATTTCCCAACCCCGTTGCCGAACTTTCCTATTTCGTCTTCTTCCTCTTTTTCTTCTTTCTTTCTCTCCGTTCTCGACTTCTCTATTTGGATGTGTTGTGTGTATATTATGAATTTAATGAAATGAATTTGATTATATAATTGGTTTAATACATAAAGTCACCCACCGCCCGACTTCAATTTTGTTTGCTTCCAATTCTTTTTTTTTTCTAGCATGACATATTTGACCTTAAATTTTAAGTGTCGACTAGTTTGATTAGATAAGGTGTTACACCCATCTCAAAATCATGTGTCTAGTTTTTTTAGTCTTGATCGGGCATAATTTTTCATTTGCTCATTTTGAGTTGTAATCGGATAGAATTGCTTGTTTGAGATTAATGAGTTCTGATATCACGAAAATGAATGTCTATATCTAGTTATATTACTACCTAAAAATATAGTTGTTTGTAATTTAAAGTAAGTGGAAAAAATTAGAGGCTATTCTCTTTGTGTTTCAGTTCTGTGTTTTGAATTCATTTTGGGTTATGTGTTTTGAGTGTCCATTTTGAGATTGTTGAAAATGTACTTTGGTATTTTGAAAAATTGTTTTGAAAACACTCAAAACGCGTTTTGAAAATTTTGGCTTGATTATAACTGAAAACACCAAAAACGACAAATTTGTCGCTTTGAGTTTTCTTTGTAAGTTTTTAACTTGTTTTCAAAAACTCGTTTTCGAAAATAGGAAAGAAAACGCGTTTTCACTGTTTTGAAAAATCGAAAACAGAAAACGACTTGAAAATGGTAAAAAGAACAGACCCTTAACTTCCTAAAAATACTAACCTGCAATCATGGGATATTCTAAAAATCAGCTGTAATTTATGGAACCAACTAGCAATCAGCCTTAGAAGTAAATCTGCCTTTGACTTCCATTTTATAATCAGCTAATTATTGATTGTTTTGTCAATGAGTGTAACCACAAATCTTTAAAAATGATTAACTCATGACTCCGTGTCTGTAGCTTCTTTCTTTGCCAATGGCTTCAAAGGCCCCTAAGTGCAGTTTAAAATAATAGTAAAAAGTGTGAAGATAATTTGGAGCATGTGGCCTTTGGGTTAAAATTGAAGAACAATTTTCATAACCATTTCGAGTGACATTTTTCAGGTCTTGATGTTCTCAAAGTAGTAACATCGATTCATTTTTATTGCTAATATTAGTATCTCCTTTGGTAATTCTTTTTCAAGAATGAGCATTTTTTTTTTGTAAATAGGCATCAAGGGCAAGGCTTTTTAAGGAATACAAAGAAGTTCAGAGGGAAAAAGTAGCCGATCCCGATATTCAACTTGTTTGTGATGATTCGCACATATAAATGGACAGCTCTTATAAAGGTAAGATTCTGTGTTCTTTAGGGAACTTTATTATGTTGCCTTTTATTTTGGGGAAATGCATAGCAGCAGTCATGTTGCTCAACTCTTTAGTGTATATAGGGGCCGTTAGAAACTCCTTACGAAGGTGGAGTTTTCCAACTTGCATTCACTGTTCCTGAGCAGTATCCTTTGCAGCCTCCTCAAGTGCGATTCTTAACCAAAATTTTCCATACAAATGTACATTTTAAGGTAATTCTTGTCTTTTTTTTCTCTCTTTCTTTTTTATGTTTTTTGTCCTGTAAGTGCAACGAACAAGTTAAGAGAT
>CAIGRB010133062.1:0-10760 GCA_903798255.1 Fraxinus quadrangulata
GCCCGTTGTAGAGTACATCGAACGTTGGAGGAACCTCGTGCTTAATTGCAAAGAACAAATAAGCGAAGCATCTTCTATTGACATGTGTTTACAAGGCATGCATTGGGAATTACTCTATAATCTCCAAGCAAATATGCCTCACTCCTTTGAAGAGTTGGCGACACGTGCTCATGACATGTAGCTCCAAATTGCAAAGCATGAGTTACTTACCAAGTGATTCACGTGACAAGAAAGATCCTAAGAAAGAAATAGAGAAGGACGTCAAGGCAGGTAAATCAAAAGAGGTAATGACAATTTGAGAATGCCGGATTTGGGAAAGGAGAGCCTCGTAAATTAGGTGATCTTGATGTTGTTCTTTCGGGTGGGCGTATCCCTTCTAATTTTGTCGGAACCCTTATGCCGCAACCTAAGTATGGTTTATGATATGATCTAAATCCACCAAGAAAGATTAAAGTCAATAAGGTTTCCTCGAATCCAATCATGATTCAAATATATGAAGTTACAGGAGATAATTCTGAACAACTGAGACTTTCAGTGTTCGATTGGATTGAAAATGAAAATATCAAAATTTCGGTGTTTAAAAGATTAAAAGGGAAACCCTCCCCAATGGTTGATGTAAAAGGTAAAACTTCCGTCTTTCAAAGGTTAAGTGATGATTCTTCTTCTTCTACCCAAATTGATAATAATGTACAAGCTCCATAGAAGTCATATCGAAGACAATTTGCCATTTCTCGACTTGAAATTAAAACTTCTGATCCACGTACAAAGCCACAACGATCATAATTCGTTCATATAAATAGGTAGGTATCGGACATCACTTAAGCCCAACTTAACATAAAACATAAAAAATCCGTTTTAAAAAAAAAAAAAAATCAAATAAGTTAGGAATTGTGTAAAATAAATAAATAATCGAATAACGATTACGTTAAAAAAAATCAAAAATCAAGATTTATTAATTAATTTATTTAATAATAAATAAATCTTGAGGAGGCATTTGTAGACAAAAATAAATAAATAAAATAATAAATAATGAGTTAGGTTAATTTAAAAAACTAGCCCAATCAAGTTTACTAAATTAAAGCCTACTAAGGCCCATAAAATTTTAAAAGCCCATTATACTCTTTTAAAATCCACAATTACTCAATTATAATCAATTTAATTGAATTGATTGAGTTATTATCAAAAGTGATCACGAATTTTCCCTATAAATAGGACCAAAGGTTCATAAAAGAAAAAAGGAGAAAAGTGCTAAGTCTTCTCCGAATTAAATCAAGATGAAGTCCAAGTTTCAAAGTGCAAAATCCAAGTTCCGAAATTCAAGTGCCGAACAAGTCAAGTTCTCGACAAATCAAATTCTCGACAAATCTCAATGTTTAGGATTCAAGCTAGGTGACTCCTCATTTTCAAATATTCAAATCATTAATCAGAGGATTTTGCAATTTAGAAAATACAAGAAGATTCATATCCATTTGTATTTCTGAAAATTACAATTTGTAACGATTTCTGTATTTTAATAAGCGAAATCCGTCGTACATTGACAAGAATCTCCTTTTGCAGACTTTGGGAAAATGTGGACCTACTGCTAGTGTCAACCTATGATGCTTGGACCAGGGTACGAGTACGGGTCTAAGTGTCAGATCTTTTATTTTCTAAAACGTAGGATACAGGGGTATAGTTAAAAAGAGTCCAAATTTTGAACATGAGTACGTGGATGTCTTTCAAATTTCAATTTTTTTACTAATACAAGATTTCATTTTGAATAGTCCAAAATCAATTATTCACAAAAAAGGAAATGTGTATAGAATAAGGGGTTAAGACGAATAAAATAGAATTTTGGGGTTTAGTTTTCAATTATGAGAATTACTAAATGTTATATAAAATAGAAAATGAGGAACTTGATTGCAATTTGAACTTAGTGGAGCATTAAGTAGCACTACATGGAACCCATTTTCATTTTATACAAACAAAATCCCAAACCACCGATACAGAGAGAGAAAGAGAGAAAAAAAGAAGAAAATGGAAAGAAAAAAGAAAAAGGAAAAACCTAGCACTGCTACCTTTCTCCACCTCTCGACGACGACACTAGATTTATAGAGAGCAGAAACGGGAAAGAGAAGGAAAAGGAAAAAAAAGGAAAGAAGGAGAAAGAAGGAAAAAAAAGAGAAGCAAAAATGACGAAGTGTCCGGTTGAAACTTGGAGGATCCGACACATATCTTATACCCATACCCATGTCGTTTCGTGTCCGACAAGAGTACTCTGACTATTTCAAAGAGTCCGAGCATCAAAGGTGTCAACAACTCTGTTGGACCAGAAGTGTTGATCAAGTGGAAGGACTGTCCTGGCTTTAAGGCTTCTTAAGAACCCTTTGAACCGATCCAACAACAATTCCCTTGTTTCTACCTCAAGGACAAGGTGAATTTCGAAGGGATGGGTAATGATAGACCTCCAATTAGATTCACTTATGCAAGGAGAAAGAAAGGGAAAGAGGCAACCAATAGTGAGGCAGCATAGCAGGAGATGCAGTACAATTTTATTTAGTTAGTTAGCAGGGGTATTGGAAAATAGAGTGGGAGAGAAATTATGATATAAATGTGAGAGAGGGGAGGACAAGGGGATTCATTCCATTATTCACGTGTTTAGAGTGTAGTGAGGAGAAAATCAAGGCCTCTCAAATTGCCTTGGAGTTTTTTAGTTCCATTTTCATTTTCCATTGAATAATATTACAGTATCTTGTTCTATCATCTACATCCCCAAAGCAATTCTATAATCAAAATACTGCAATCCTATTACATTCTTCATTTCAATCCTATTGACTAGCCCATATTCATTTCTGTTGGTTAAGCAGATCCAAAGTACCACCATCAGCAGCATCCCAATCCAGTAGAACCTCTGCAGCAACAGCAGAACTTCAGTAGTAACAGCAACTCCACAGGATCAGCGGCAGCAGCAGCGGCAGCAACCAGATTCCTATTGTGACTAATGGGACATTTCACCTATTTCATTGTAATTCCTTATTAATAATCAAAATCCAATCCTTTAAACAAAAACTCTTTGAAACTACTAACTTAAATCATCTTTCATTCCTATTATGACTAAAGGGACATTTCACCTATTTCGTTGTAATTCTACTTAACACAAAACCTTTAAATTCTAAATTCAAACATAAAATTCATCTCTTCTTCATCTCAAAAACTAAAAACTCTGTCATCAATGAATAGCATACACTCATACACCAAACCTAGATGACCTCATCTTCTATACATCTAGTAAGTTCATAAAACAAAATATGCAGAATGTTAATCCAAATCTATAGGAATACGAAATCATCTTTCTTCTATTGTTACTAGACCTCACACTTGTAGCTACTCTATTATATATATCTTTAGAAAGATAGACATATCTAACAAAATTTATTCTCTTTGGTAGCTCATCTCATACCATAGACTTCGTCTAAATGAATGAAGATCGTATGCAAATCTTATTTCTAAGCTTTATATTTTTTAATCAATCTTCAAACTACATTGACTTTACATTCTACTAATACCTCATTTATTGTTTCAAATGCAATTGCTACATCATCCTTGCCACGTCACTAACCCTATTTCTATCTCATTTCTCATCCTTGAAAACTCTTTTATTAAAAGTCATTTACACACTGCAAATTCCACCCTCTTGTTATGAACTCAAAACTCTTCGTGTACTTCTTTTCTATTTCTTAACAAACATATCATGTAACGTCACCCCTTGTTGCGCTCACTAGGAATTACCTTAATAATTGGGCATAAAGCACTACCTCTTTTCTAGAAAGTTAAATTCATATATTAAACTTTTGCCTATTCATAAAATTATTAAGTGATCTCTTTTTGAAGCATATATTCTTAGCACTAAATTATAAGTCATCCCAAATTTTGTCACAATTGAGAAAAGGAAAATCTTGTATTAATAGCAATCACAATTGAGAAAAGGAAAAAAGGAAGATAGTGAGATAATAATATCCAATTTCCCACTCTATCAATGAATATCTACCAATGTACCAAAAAAAGCACCAAAATTAGCAATAATTCTAGATACATTGTGAGATTGTGCAAATTACCTGCACCCCAATATGAATATCCAAGTGTGAGGGAATAAGGAACTACTTCAATCTTGAAGCTCTCTCTCAGTTCGTCAAGTTTTTCACTTGAAATTTCAGATAAATCTGTCGTACCCAAGGGGGAAAGTTCATTAGATTAATGTAATAAAGGAACGTGATGAGTTTATAATGTACTAGTAACTGCAAAATAAAATTCAAATAACTACATTCTACTAAAATAACAATGATGGTGGAAAGAAAACGAGAAGAAACACAAACATGGCATGACAAAAAAATGACTTCTCTTCTATCTCAGCTAGTAAGAAAACTAGTCCATGAAGATGATGGAAATCTTGAAATCCATTAGAAGAATACAGTGTTGATTCCATATATAAGAGCTAAGACAAACAATACCTGGATTTTGAACCTTTTCAGAAAATATAATATATCGGTTTTTATTGCAGGTTGGATCTACTGTGATAGGCTTTATTCGCGGCCTATCAAGCAAATATCTGCGCACAAACAAAAAAGAATCACTAGAATCAGTAACTAATCACTTTGTTTATAAGATAATAGCATACAAAATTTGCAAAGAAAATTGACTTGAATGGAAGATAAGCACAAAAAAATATACCCATTGAGAATTCGAGTGGCCAGCTTGCAAGACTCCCTCGGAATTCGAAGTGCCCACAATTTCATTTGCACATCGAAAATCTTCTCCTCCAACATTTTTTCCAACTCTATTTATTTTCTATTATACTGAAAATATAAGCAAAATTCATGGAGATATGAGATCTTGACCAGAAGGTCCAGAACCAAAACTCTACACCATAGACCTAATAACCTGTCCCCTAATTCCCGTCTATGCCCCACCGAATAGGGGTAGGCTTGCGGGTTGGGTTGATTTGGGCCCAATCGGAAACCGAGTTCATTGCAAGCCAAATCATACCCAACCTGAATTTTGAAACCAAACCAAACGGGACCAAATGCAAGTTTTCAAAATTTTCAGTTTGCTTTGGTCCCAAATCAATGTAAAAAAAAATATTGAAAAATATAAAAACTAAATCTCAAACCTACCTGTGGAATTTTTAAGCAGACCACAACCTAAATCAGTATACGAGAACACAATATCGATATTCACACAGTTCACAGGAATCAATTCGTTTCGATAAAGATGAATGCAGAGCTATAAAGCTATGCAGCTAAAAATCTATTCTTTTAAATGTACATGTGATACACTTATGTAAATCTGTATATATATAGGAAGATAGAAGCCAAGGGTGAGGAATGGTCGGAGAGAATTACCTTGAGAGACTTCAGAACGGCGAGGGAGACGACGCAGTCAGGCACGACCGGAAGAGAAGAGAGGCGGAGGGATAGCTCGGTGGGAATTATGTGGAAATTGGGTCAAATAGCCACTGCATAAAACACTTGCAATTTTAGGCTTTGATCAAAATTAAAATTTTAAAATAAATATTTTAAATCAAAATTAATAAATTACCTAAATTATCCTTGTTACATTACAGTGAATTTCCAATTTTCCTTCTCTATTACGGCTTTCCCCAAAGTGATTGAAACACTCAACCCTAAATTCTTCTTCTCTCTTGAAAGCGACAATTTCTTCCTCCCAATTCGAATGACACTACGCTAAATCTATATAATCAACCTCGTCTCTTCTTCACTTCTTCCTTCAGCCACCGCAAAATTCCTATACCGTCGCTAACCGCTACCACCACCTCGCGAATTGCTACTTCCATTGTCGCGAATCATTGAAGAGTTATTTCCCCATTCCACTTCCAGGAACCAATATCCTAGTGGCTATCCTCATGTATGAAATTTTTAGCGATATTTAGAGTTATTGGTTGAGCAATAATTGTATAGAAAAACCTTGGTATATTAATTCATGTGTGCTTGGACAAAATTTTGGTATATTGCTATTTGCAAGTTGTTTTTCTAAAACTTTCAATTTCTTGACTGAGTGAGCAATATTATGTCATTTTATAAAGGAATATTTTTTTATGAAGTAATGCTTCGAACCTAATTTGCCTTTTGTGAGGTCTGTGCTTTGTTAGTATAGAACTAGGCACCTTTATGTCTAGTGACATGTCCAAGTTGGTTTATATCCTAATTTCTTATACATCCAGTTTAAACCTATACAAATATGCACTGGGTGCACAAACTTAACAATCTTCTTTCTTTTGTCATCTGCATGCCTATGCATATACTTGAATGTTAGAGTCCACTAATCACAATACAAAATCATTCAAGAAATAAGAGTTCAAATTTGGACATTTTGGAGGATGTTGAATTTCACTTATAGCAAATGGGAGAACTGAATATAACTCTCTCAACCTTGTAAATTTCTGATTTTCAGGTACTTTGGGCTTCAAAGGCGCATTCATATAGGGCACTGGTCTTCACTACCCACTAATTCAATTTAAGTTGAATGTAAAAAAAACTTATCGTTGCTGTTTAAATCCTATTTTAGAATATTCAATAGCAACACTTTGTTATGTGGATCAACTTGATCTTCAGAATTCCACCAATATAGATCTATCAATTCTTATTTGACTTCTTAGTGGTACCCTGAAGTTTATATAGTTCTGAAAATGACACCATGTCATTTATGTAATTATGAAAATGTCACCTTGCCGTTTATTTGTTTTTTTTAAAATGAATTGTACTAAGTATCACTTAACATTATTGTAAATCTTTCATATTTGTTCATTGATTAATTAACATAATCGTTTTATGATTTTTATTGTATAAATGAAACACTCATTTGAGTGTGTGATTCCCACTAACGATAAAAGTAGACTTTCGCAAAAGTGCTCTCTACAAAAACTTGACTACGTTCAAGAGATGTTAGATGATGTTCACCGAGAAATGCTCATGGAATCTTATTTTGGACAACTACATCAAATTAAGCGTATACTTTTTTCAGCCCAACTAGTCCACCAGCTTGTAATGATAATGATTGTAACCAAAAAATAAGATGAGATCTGGTTTTCAATTGGTTGTTTGGGGAAAATTATCCACATAAGCAATTTGATTAGCGTCGATATGTAGATGTTCCATAACAAAACAATGCATAAAAAATCTATATATAACCTTCTTTATATTTTCATTGCTTTGATACTACATAAGTTATATTTATTATTTCAAATATCTTTGTGGGGGAGATTGCGAAATATACACTATCGAGTTTATAGAACTTTTGTCGGCCTGATTAGATGTGAAACTTACATGTGATGATATGATTGAATGATGGAGGAAGAAACTAGCTGCTAAAGTTTCTGTCATGCATTTCGATCTATAATTGTTTTCTTTGTATATTTTTCAATTTTATGTGGTATGAGGATATAGGACTTAGATGTTAGTTTTGTCTAGATAGTAGTGTTTTTGTATGATTTAGTTGGAAAACATGTGAATGAATGCTAATTTTGTCTAGTTAGTATTGGGTTTATGATTGATTACAGAATAGGTGTATGGATGCTAACTAGTGTTGTTATGAAATTTTGCTATGTTTACGGAATAGGTGTATGGATGCTAACAAGTGTTGTTATAAAATTTAGCTATGTTTTTTATTGTATAAATGTTTTATTCAAACAAACGGAGTTGCAGTTTTTGTGACAGCTTGTATTTTATGCGATGAAAAAACATATTGTATAATTAACTACGCAAATTCACCCCATTTGGAAAACGACAGTTTTACATTTAAAACGACAACATGCCGTTTTGAGTCACGTGGTATTAGGGATGGCAAAAAAGCTCGCCGGCTCGGGTGGCTCGGGCTCGGCTCGAAAAAAGCCCGCGCCGAGCTCGGCTCGGGCTCTGTGACACCGAGCTGAGGCTCGGGCCGGCCCGGGTGGCTCGGTGAGTTAGGCCCGTGCTTAAAAAAAAAAAATTTATTCAAATAGTTTTAGGCAGCTAAATTTTTTAGCTACCTGGGCAGTTAAAAATGTAGTTGTGCTGCGTTTGCATTTGCATTTGCGTGCACGTAAATGTAAAATAAATATTGTACGTAAAAAACATGTAATTGTCTTGTCAAATTTTGAATTTGAAAATTAAATATAGTTAAAATAGANAAAATCGAGCCGGCTCGGGCTCGGCTCAGCTCGGCCCGCTAAGGCTTGGACCAAAAGCTCGGGCTGAGCCTTATTTATTTTGGCCGAGCTTTGCTCGGCTCGGCTCGGCTCGGGCCCAAAAAAGCTCGGTCGAGTTTTTTTTTTTCGGCTCGGGCTCGTTGACATAGCTACATGGTCTCGATTTTACTACGAAACAATTATTGGAACATCATATATGGCTTGTCCAGGTTGAATGAGCGAAAATGATGCGAACTGAACACTGAATTAGAAAAAAATAGAAATCATAAATTAAAACGTTCATGTGCCATTTCAGGTGATGGATTGATTTCTGTTCGAAACATGCTATGTTTTATATATCCTAAATGACAATCATACATGTAAAAGGATAACAGGTCATCTTTGGTAACATGGTCTCGATTTCACTTGTACATATTGAACGACTAAATGTGCTATGTTTTTGTTTACTCTACCCCATAAATGGCAACCCTACATGTAAAATGACAACATGTCGTTTAGAACAATGAATCGAAACATACACTAAATAAGTAAAAACGTTAGCTCTACGTTTAAAATGACCAGATGTCATTTCGGGATCATGGGGTATTGATATGACTCCGAAACTAGTAAAACTGTGTTTGCATGAGTTGTACACATTGAACACTACACGTGCTACGTTTTGGATACTATACTTGCTACTTACATTTTCTTTATTATCAAGTGTAGTGTAGTTTCCTACCGGATTATGGAATGACTCATTATAATTTAAACAAATGTTTCAACCGTAACATCGAAATGAAATAAAAAATCTCATCCATAAACTTTCATGTGGTTATGGGCGTGAATAAATCGAAATAAATACTAAATGAGTAAAAACGTTATCTATACATTTAAAATGACCAGATGCCATTTTAGGTCACGGGGTATCTATTTCACTTCGAAACTAGTAAAATTGTGCTTGAAACATCATATGTGGCTTGTACACATTGAACAACTACACGTGTTATGTTTTGGATACCATACTTGCTACTTATGTTTTCTTTATTGTCAAGTGTAGTGCAGTTTTATAGTGTTGGTCACTATCGGATGAACTTTGTATCTAACTTGTTGTTCAAATATGGCAAAATCTTGAATTTGTTTTAACTCTTATATAAATATAAAGTGAATATAAAGTGAAATGAACACAAAAGTAGTTGAAATGGCAACTAACCATTTAAAAAGTCAGCATGTCATTTCGGGTTACAATAATTCGATTTCACTTTAAAACTATTCGATCATATTTTTTAACATCTTAAAAGACTCATATAAGTTAAACAAACTAAATTTTTGAGTATCTTATCTATAATTGAAATATGATTAAATTTAGGATACTTACCTTTATTCATAGTGAAGACTAGTATGTTTACTTATGGAACAATGTTGTTGATCACTATCGGGTGAACTTTTATTTGTTTATTTTTATCGATATAGGAAGTTTAATGTTGTTTATCAATTTTACTCTAAATATAGTGAAAAATTTTCTACTTTCATTTTCATGTGGCTACGAGAGAATATAAAGTGAAACAAATACAAAATTAATTAAAACGTCATCACATCGTTTATAATGATAGCACACCATTACAATTACGAACTTTAAATTTCACTCCAAATATGGTTAAAACATGTTTTTCATTAATTTTCACGTGAATATGAGGGAACATAAAGTGAAATGAATGCAAAATTTGTTAAAACGGTACTTAGTCATTTAAAAAGGCATGTTGAATAATTACTTATTTTTTCTCTTTTACCCTATACCATAAAATCTAAACACTAAAACCTAAATCCTAAATGGCAACCCTCTGTTTAAAATGATCAGATGCCATTTGGGGTCATGGGGTATCTATTTCACTCCGAAACTAGTAAAACAGTGTTTGAAAAATCATATATGACTTGTACACATTAAACGATTACACATGCTATGTTTTGGATACTACACTTGCTACTTAATTTTTCTTTATTGTCAAATGTAGTGTAGTTTACTACCAGAGAGTGACTCACTATAGTTTGAATAAATGTGTCGACCACAATGTCGAAATATAGTTAAAACTCTCATCCCCAAACTTTCATGTGGTTACGGGCATGAATGAACCGAAATGAACGCTAAATGAGTAAAAATGTCAACCATATGTTTAAAACGACAAGATTCTGTTTTGGGTCATGGGGTATCGATTTACTCCGTAATTACTAAAATATGCTTTGAAACATCATACATGACTTGTATACATTGAACGACTATACGTGCTATGTTTTCAATACCACACTTGCTACTTACATTTTTTTATTGCCAAGTATAGTCTAGTTTTTTACCAAACTATGAAGTGACGCATTATAGTTTGAACAAATGTGTCAACTGCAATGTCAAAATATAGTTAAAACTTTCAACCCTAAGCTTTCATGTGGTTATAGACGTGAATGAACTGAAACGAATACTAAACGAGTAAAAACGTCAGAAATATGTTTAAAACGACCATATGTCATTTTGGTTTGAACAAACAGTGTTGCTGTTATAGTTACCAAAAACTTAATCAAAATAGCTATAAGAATTTATCAAAAACTATCACAA
>CAIGRB010133087.1:6527-20194 GCA_903798255.1 Fraxinus quadrangulata
GAGGGGAACCTGTGATCCAGTTGAGGCATATTCCGCGATTTACTTCCGCCCATTGATGAGGGGTCGGTGATGGGTGGTCCAGGATATAATCTGGCGTAAGTTGGGATACCTGGATATAAAAAAAAAAAAAAAGTTTGAAATTTCTAGACAAGTTGGCACGTTGACACATAGCGGATAAGATTTCTCTCTAAATAGTTCAAACTGAACAAGGGGGTGATTTAATAGAATTGATATTTATAGTGAAAGCTACAAGAGCGAGATTTTCCAGACGATGCCTTTTATAATTGTGATCCTTTTGTATATTTGTCTTTATGATTAATCAACAGAGAATAAAGTATCAATGTTGGCAAGTGTGAAGAATCATTTTAGTGACTTGCTTTCTTTTCCATTAGATTCTCTCTTCTTATCACTTTTTCCTTCTTAGAACAGGTATCTGGTTTACTTTATGTGCAAATTCACATTGTTTTACAAACTCACCGTTGAAGACAAATCCTCCTTATCTATTTTGCCTTTTAGAAAAGGTAGTTCAGCATGGTACCTTAGTAGACAAAGGTTCTCGATTGAAGTCCCGTTACCATGTATTTATAAGAGTCGCACACATGTCAAGTCTTTTGTTAAGATCAATGAGTCCGGTCTACTTTTGATGGGGAGGGTTTCTATTTTAGACGAGGTGGTTCAAGAACTTGTCTCCTATAGGTTCCGCAGTTAGGAAATTTATGGTTTGAACTGTTCCCTGCATTTAATAACGCAGGATATATGCTTAGGCAGCATACATGTAAGTATAACTTGTTAAGTATAACTCGTCATACTGATTAAGATTTCGGATTGAAAATCTCTTTTCATGATTTATCTTGCACTCTGATATCTTCAAGGGGTTCTTCATCACCAACCACCCCGGGGACAACAGACGAGCCACCATTGGCTACGAGATGGTATGAGTTCACAATATAACCTGCCTGCGTGGCTATCATATTTTTTCATAGGGGCTTCAACGAACACCATTTCGAATTCTGGCTTGCACTCTACTCCAGTTGCTTCTGCAGCAATCTTCTTGATGCAATATTCTCTCTAACTCTAGACTCACTCTCCCACTTTCTTGAATTCACATTACTAGAAAGGCCAACGAGTTATTCTTAAGTACAGTTTTCAAGGCCCTTTAGATAAATAACTGAAATTCTTCTTGTTTGATCAAAGGGAAATTCCATTTAGTTCAAACTATCTCAATGCAAAAGTTGACAGCAAGGGCAAAGGCGATGCCCTAGATCCCGAGCGATTCATTTGTGACAGGGTGGTATACTAAAACGTGATAAAAGTCCAAGCTTAAATCATTGATTGGTAGCTTTCATAGCTTGTTATTGAGAAATTGTATGAAAAATGATGATTTTCGCAATGAAATGTTGAAATATAAGTGAAAAAAAAAATGTAACGTTTGGATGTTTTGCACAATGAATTCTATACGTAAGAACGTTCTGTGCTAATAATCCTTATTATTTGCATCAACTTTGATACTAATGGAAGCAATTGAGGATAATGATGCTGTACCAACTTTGATACTAACGGAAGCAATCGAGAATAAGATGCGACTTATAAAGGAGAGAAATGATTTTAGTAAAATGGGTTAGAATTAAGTGCACAGGTTACTTGAATATAAACTTTTAGTAGATCTAGTTCTCAATTTTTCTGATTGAACATGCCAGTTTAGTCAATAATACTGATTTTAGAGTGAATTCCAAGAATGTTTTAGATGAACCTTTGTCCATGCTATTTAGGGCCTGCTTGGGAGTTTTGGTGTACACACGTTATGGACGTTTTTTAAAGTGCGATTTTGATCGTTTATGAGAAGATTGATTTTGGGTAAGTTTTAGTATGATTTTCAAAACAGTTGAACCTATGTTTGAGAGTTTATTATCAAATATTCTAAATATTTTTTTAAAAGAATAAAATTACAGTTATGTCCATTATTAAAATTTTTTGATATAATTTTTTTTACTTATAAGTGATATTTTACTTATAAGTAATTTTTGATATAAGTTATTTAATTTAAAAAATGAAATATTTTCTTATAATTAAACTATTAAGTTATAAGTAGTTTTTCATTTCTAAGCAAATTTTACTATTATAAGTTCATTTTGTACTTTTAAATAATTTTTTATATACGAGTGAATTTTTACTTATAAGTAACTTTTTAATATTTTGCAAGTGAATTTTGCCTTACTAGTAGTATATTTACTTTATAAGCAGTTTTTTACACAAAAGCATATTTTATCTTATAAGTAATTTTTTACTTGTATGTATTTTTTAGTTATAAAGTAAATTGTTTTGCTTATAAATAATTTTTTTAGTTAGTACATTTTTATTTGCAAGTTAGTTTTGAAGATAATATATGGGTTTGAAATAAATATTTATAGGACGTAAATTGGAAGAGAATTTAAGAAACTACCTAAAATCGATTTGGTGGGTTGGGAAAGTTGATCAAAATTACATTACTCCAATTTCGGTGATTTTTAAACCACCAAAGTCGGTGTCAAAAAAAAAAAAAAAATCTAACAAGCACGTATTTCTCCAAATTCTCATAAACGGTGTTACTCAAAACGGTCAAAATCGTTGAAAGGAAAACTCTCAAGCAGACACCTTAGAGTCTTGGTAGGTGTTTCTAAATGTTACAGGCTTTTTTGAGGCCATCCACCTCGTCCATCCACCTCATCCGTCGCGTGTTGGCGGAACTAATCTAGTGTTGCCACGTGATAGATGAATCAAATCCATGTCAGATGAACTGATTTCATAACTCCGAACTGAAACACTATCGTCCCCACTTCGTAGAAGAACCGAACTCATCCACCATTCACGGTGGATGCAAAGGCCCGCACTCTGCATTCGTTGCGCCACACAATCCTCTTCGCTACACCTTTACCAAGATTTTTATCAGATCTATCCAAAGTCAAGTCCCTGACTGATTGATGGAACATGTGGCAGGCTACAAACGGTTAACTCAATTGCTATGTTAGAAATCATTTACCACATGTCCCCCCATCCAACGGATCTTCTCTAGTATAAATATCCCCGCACAATGGTAAGGTAGGAGTTGGATCCTAATATTAGCATTCTAGTCTTTTAACTTAAAAAGCTTTTCTCTATATTTACACGCATTCTCAGCCATGTCCCGACGACTACTTCACCGTCGGGCATCGCTTTTTGGTTGACCAAAACACTGACTTGATTGTCGGAGTGCTCGCGGCCGCCTCCACCCCCATTGAAAAAGACCACGAGTGACTAATGGTGTGCTACTATGCGCATGAAAGAGATTACGTGGAGTATTATTCCATTGGCCAAGTGTCAATGCCATTTTTCGGGGTTAACAGATTGGCGCCGTCTGTGGGAACGTCACTGGACCACGAGTATTCCCATGAAAGAAAAAGCTTATTGGAATATTTGATTGATATTCCTTTTTGAAAAAGGGATTTGTTCTTGAAGAAAGAACAAGTGGAAGCCATAAGCTAAGCTTCCAGAGAAGAGAACTTGCAACTCCAAATCAATGAGTTCAAGCAACGAAGAAGTAAATCTGAGAAGAGTAAGGGATGTATATGAAGAAGAGATCATTTGGAATAATGTCACACATCAGCGGCCCCATAATCGATATCGTAGGGATGAAAGAACTGCTGCACGACTAACTGTTGAAGTGGCACGCTTGGCCACTGACATGAGGAACATTGCAACCCAAAACGCAGCCATGCAAAAAATCCTCATGCAAGTGCAAAATCAGGGTGATTTTCAAGCCCATCAAGATTCTCCACAATCGGTTCGCGATCGAGGAACTGAAGCGGATTTGAGTCGGAGAGCTAATTTGAGTCAACAAAGAGAAGTTTCGGTTGAAAGAGAAGTGGGGATAGATACCTCCTACACTGTCCCCCAACTGTTGACGACCAAGTTCGGGAAGATAACTTTCCCTCGAACTATGAAGAGCGGCCTCAGAGGTCTGCAAGTGTGTTTGATCGGATCAGGCGAATGCCTATAAATAGGGATTAGTCCGCCTATCAAACAGTTCGTCCACAAGAGCGTGTGCAAAGCCAAGAAGTTCAGGCCCCTCCGCCTAGGAATAGCCAAAAGAAGTGGAACCTAGGTTATTGGGAAAATCGAGCTTTACCAGATGGTAATGACTCTAACGAGCCGTGTCGGTCATACGAGCTCGACGATTTAGATGATAACCTCTCATTTTCTAGGGAGTCTCGTAGCTTTACCATGCCCCAAAACTTCGTTCCTCCCAAAATTCCTAAGTATGAAGTAAAGGGTAACCCAGAGAAACACATCAACAAGTACAAGACGAAAATGAGCCTTCGAGGCGCTTCACCTGCTCTGAAATGCAGGGCCTTCTACTTGACACTTAGCGGTGCAGCCGAAGTGTGGTATAGTAGGTTGGCACCTCTTAATGTCAGGAGTTAGCTAGACCTCAAAAAAGTATTTTTCAACCAATACTTGTCGAGGAAGGAAGGAGAGGCACAAATCCAGCACCTCCAGGATATGAGAAGTGGTAGGGGAGACCTTGAAAAATTACCTCGCCCATTTTACTGATGAAATAACATATTACGAATAAGTTACAGATAAAGAAGTCCTTTCAACTATAAAAGGTGGAATGAATATGAATACGTTATTTTGAAGAGATGTCCGAAGTAAAAATTCCTCTACCTACGACGAACTGGTAGAAATGATGAAAATTGAGATTGTCAATAAAGATGATTAATCATCGGAACAGGGCGGCACAGGGACTTCCACCACCCCAAGAGGCAAATCAGTAGGGAGCCCACCTCCCAGATCATCAGGCAGCAGTGGACTCAGGTCGGACATGTAGTGGCTCTCACCTCTAGACAAGCATTATCTACAACCACGTTGAATGCAGTGCCAACATTGGATTATGAAAGCATTGGAATTGGTGGCAATGGTGCAACCCGGAACCCTGGGAGACCTTCTACATCTAGGAATAGAAGAAGAGGTAGATGACTAGGAAATAGGCCTCAAGAGGAGACATGGCCCTATTGCACATTCCACCGTTTCGATGGCCATAACACAAGTGAATGCCGGAAGACACTAGATCCACAATAAGCAACCCTCGTGGCACTAGAAAGAATAACTATTAGAATGAAACTCCGAGGTAGAACTCACCAAGAAGAGGGGAGACGAGACGACACTCGCCTCGATATGATAGGAATGAGGATAAAGAAAGACCCATGAGTGGACAACGACCTAGAAGAGACTACCAGCCGCAAACGAACACCAATCCATTCGAGAAATCGATACAATCATTAGGAAACCACACATGTGAGTGAGTCTAGGAATGCACAAAGGTATTACACTAGGGGAGGCCAAAGACCCGCCTATAGCTAGCTAAGTCAATCCCAAAGGATAAGATCTGTTTACATTCACTTAGGAATATGCGATGGGCATATACTATCCCCACTGTGACACACTAGTAGTGAGACCTGTGGTGGCTCGAACTGGATTAAAGCGCATGCTAGTGGATAACGGGAGTTCGGTCAATATCCTATTCGGTTCCGCTTATGACAAGATGGCTGTAGACCATAAGCTCACCCTTTATGACATCTCAATTATACGGGTTCACAGGAGATATCATTGTTCTAAGAGGAAAGATTACCCTGGATATTGAAATGGAGACCATGCCTTTAGTAGCACACCACTTCATGTTCTTGGTAGTTGATTGTCGGTCTGCATACGATGGAGTGCTAGGAAGACCCACCTTGAAAGAGCTATGGACAGTCACTTCCATCCATTACCTATGTATGAAATTCTCTACTGAACAAGGAATAGCCACCATTCGAGGTGATTAGATGGGTACAAGGAGAAGATGTCGAGATGATAAAGGCTTTTGTGAAGGACCGAACTGAAAAGATAGCCATGGATGAACTAGATTGTCGCGTTATTGAGTCTGAATCACAAGCCTTGCAGGTAGGAAAACTTTTTCAGTTTTCAATCTAAATCACTAGATCACTAGATCGTCGCGTTATCAAGTCCAATGGAAGAACTGGAAACTTTTCAATGGACCACCAAGACATTTCCAAAGTCCTGCAGGTAGGAAAGGATTTAGAAGGGAAAACGAAGAAAGAATTGAAAGGCTTCTTCCGTAAGAACTCAAACGTCTTTGCATGAATGCACAAGTACATGATCGGAATAGACCTAAAAGTCAGTTGCCATCATTTGCAAATCGACCCAAGCCAGCCCCACACAAGCAGAAGAGGAGAACATTGAACGTGGAAAACTATGAGGCTCTAAAGGAAGAAGTTGAGAAATTAATCAGCAATGGCTTCATTAGGGAGGCCTCCTATCCGAAGTGGATATCCAATTTCGTGCTGGTGAAGAAACACAATGGCAAGTGGAGAGTGTGCATTGACTTCTCCAATCTCAATCAAGCTTTCCCAAAGGACAATTTTCCACTCACTCGAATAGACCAATTGGTAGATTCGACAGCTAGACGCGAGTTGCTAAGTTTCATGGATATTTATTCAGGTTACAACCAAATTTCCATTAACTTGGAAGATGATGACAACACTTTCTTCATCAAGGATAGAGAACTATATTGTTACAAGGCAATGCCATTTAGACTGAAAAATGCAGGAGCCACCTATCAAAGGCGAGACAGCCGGATGAGGCCTTTCAGATTCTGAAGAGATACCGGATGAGACTAAACCCTCTCTAGTGTGCATTTGGTGTAGCATTAGGTAAGTTCCTAGGGTATATTGTAAATCAGAGAGGAATCGAGGTGAATCTGAAGAAGATCAAGGCTTTGATTGAAACGAGGTCACCTCAGAGGCCAAAAGAGGTTCAATGGCTCATCGGCAGCTTTGCCGCACTCAACCGCTTCATATCCAAAGCCATTGAGAAATGTCTTCCCTTCTTTAAAGTCTTCAAATGGGAAAAATGTTCCAATGGACATCGGAGTGTGATGAGGCATTTCGGACACTGAAAAGTTACCTTGGACAAGCTCCCCTCTTGTCTAAACCAAAGGTAGGCGAACTGTTGCTACTTTATTTAGCCATTTTGGATGACGCTATCAGTTCAGTTCTCATAAGGGAAGATGAGACTCATCAATTGCCCATTTATTATATAAGCAAAGCTTTGTTACCAGCAGAAGTGCGCTACCCAGACATGGAGAAGCTTGCTCTTTCCTTAATCACCGTTTCTCGAAAGTTGAGGCCTTACTTTCAGGCCCATAGCATTCATATACTGACAAATTTCCCATTGAAGCAAGTCTTTCAGAAACCAGACTCCTCGAGGAGGTTGCTGAAGTGGGCAATTGAGCTCTGCGAATTAGACATAGTGTATAAACCCAGGGCGACAGTTAAGGGCTAGACCATAGCTGACTTTGTTGCTGAATTTGCCAAGGCTCCTAAAATTGAAATGAATATAAAACCAGTTAAGCCTTCCACTTGGAACCTCTTTGTAGACGGATCGTCTGGAGAAGCTAGTTCGGGAGCAGGAATAGTCTTGGAGAGTCCGCAGAGACATATGCTTAACTGTACAATAAGGTTCGAATTTAAAGCATCTAACAAAGTAGCTGAGTATGAAGCGCTCTTAGCTAGTCTTCATTTGGCTAACGAGTTACAAGTGAAGAGGTTGACTGTCAACAGTGATTCACAACTGGTGGTGAACCAGGCCAATGACAATTTTGTGGCTAGAGACAAACACATGGCAGCATACTTGAAACTAGTCATGGAATTCCTTTCCAACTTTGAAATTTTTAAAGTGACACAAGTACTCTGTCTGGAGAACTTTCACTTTAACGTTTTGTCAAAATTAGCTAGGAGTAAGGATTCCGAACTTCTTAAGGTGGTTTCCATAGAACACCTTGTCGAACCTTCCATTTTAAGGAGAGAATAAGTGATGTAGATAGAAGGCGCCCCTTTGTCGGTGCAACCATTCATTGCTTTTCTTAAAGAACAAGCCGTACCAAACAATGAAGCTGATGCTCATCGACTTCGGAGGAGAGCTGCTCACTTCATCATGCAGGATGATGTGCTATACAAGCGGGGCTTCTCATCCCCTCTCCTAAGAAGTACAGGAGGTGAAGGGAAGAATTACATCCTAAGAGAGATCCATGAGGGGGTTTGTGGCAATTACTTTGGAAGGCCAGCATTGACACACAAGGTACTTAAATGGGTATAATACTGGCCTACCCTGAAGAGGGACTCGATTCAATTCATACGCAAGTGTGATAGATACCAGCGTTTCTCCAATGTGCAAAGATAGCCTTCACAAAAACTCATGGTCGTGTCAAGCCCTTGGTCATTTGCCAGGTAGGGAGTTGATTTTATTGGTCCATTGCCAAGAGGGAAAGAGAATGCCTGCTTCCCCATTGTTGCAATTGATTACTTTACACAATGGGTCGAATCGGAGCTGTTGGCCATGATCACCGAAATAAACTCTTCCAAGTTTCTCTAGAAGAACATTATATGCAGATCCGTGGTTTAAGATAATGGTAAGTAGTTTGATAACAAAAAGATCAGGTACTTGTGCAATGAGCTCGGAATCAAAAAGTATTACTCAACGCCTCATCACCCCCAAGCTAACGGCCGATCGAAGCGGTCAACAAAACCATCAAACTCACCCTGAAAAGGAAGTTGGATGTTTCAAAAGGGGTATAGGTTGATGAAATTTCCCAAGTTCTCTAGGCTATACGAACGACCAGCAGGACTGCAACAAGAGAGACCCCACTCTCTATGGCTTACGGGGCTGAAGACATGAGCCCCATAAAAGTTGGAGTGCCTTCACCTCGTCGAATCCATTTCAACGAAATAACAAACGATAAACTGAGAAGGTTTGAGCTTGAACTCCTTGAAGAAAAGAGGGATGATTCCCAAGTCAGACTCACCTCCTACCAATGCAAAATGATGCACTACTACAATGTCAAGGTGAAGAAAATGGCCTTTTGCATTGGTGATTTGATACTCTGTAAGGTGTTCCTGTCATCGAAGGAATCGGGAACAGAAACGCAAGGGCCAAACTGGGAAAGTCCATTTCGTATCACCAAAGAGGTACGACATGGCACATACAAAATCGAAAATTTAGAAGGCAAAGTGATTCCTCACCCTTGGAACATCGAGCATTTTCAGAAGTGTTATCAATAGGGAAATCATGATAACTTATGTAAATGTGGTTACTAATTGAATGACTGATTTTCACCTCTGCATATGTTCTCAAAAACGAATCTTTCCTAACCAAGGACGTCCACTTCTTCAGGGGAGTGCAGGTGCTACCTCTGGTGAAGAGGATCAGTAGTGTCCTCACACATTCTTACTCCTTACCGATGTGCATACGCCCCAAAGAGAATACCTCAACCAAGGATATCCACTTCGTTAGGGGAGGTACTGGTGCCACCTCTAGTGAAGCGGATCAGCAGTGTTCTCACACATTCTTGCTCCTTGCCAAAGTGCATACGCCCTCAAGGGGTCACCTCAAACAAGAATATCCAGTTCATCAGAGGAGGTGCGGGTGTTGCCTCTGGTGAAACGAATCAGTAGTGTCCTCATACATTTTTACTCCTTGACGAGGTACATATGCCCCGAAAGGGTTAGCAGTGGTTATACTTAAGCGAAGTGTTTAGACTTGAAAGCCATTTACTTCATCTATTTGGTTAAGTACTTGGAAGTCATTTACTTCATCCATTTGTTTAAGTGATTATGTTTAGGCTAAGTGTTTAGAGTTCACACATTCTTACTCCTTGCCGAGGTACATACTCCCCAAGGGGTCAGCAGTGGTTATACTTAGGCGAAGTATTTAGATTTGGAAGCCATTTACTTCATCCATTTGTTTAAGTGTTTATGTTTTGGCGAAGTGTTTACACTTGGGGGCCATTTACTTCGTCCATTTGTTTAAGTGGTTATGTTTAGGCGAAGTGTTTATACTTAAAAACCATTTACTTCATCAATTTGTTTAAGTGGTTATACTTAGATGAAGTGTTTACATTTGAAGGTCATTTACGTGGAGTATTAATCTGTTGGTCACGTGTCGAGCCATTTTTTGGGGGTCAACACTAAAATTGACGGTTTTTAACCGTAACGAAAAGAGCAAAGGGTATTAACTAATCATAATCCTTTATTGAAAGTTGATTATTCCACTAGCAAGAACATTTGATTAATTTCCTTTTAGATTTTATTCTAGCTAGTCTCGCATCTTACGCCACTTCAATTCGACTATTAAATAAAATATACTATTGATTTAGTGCACCTAAAGTGCATGTCAATCCTTTTTTAACCAATTCTATACTATTTTAGTACCAACAACAATGCTATAGGATTGATTTGTCTTAGGTACACATATTTAGCATTTTCTATATTTAATCAATTCATTTAAGACTTCAAATTATTTGTGACAAAAGAAATTTATTTACTTGTATTTATATCTTCGAAAGGACCAATAAAAACATGCCAATTTTTATTATTTATTATTTTTCCTTTTGAACCTAGAATCTTTATTTTCATTGTAATATTGAATCACTCCATTTAAAGTTCCAAATTCCAGAGAATTCAAAGAATTCAGTTATTTAACCTTCAAAAGTGTGTGGTCAATTTTCTAGTCAAACTCATTTCGTGGTAAATTGTGTTGGATTGCTTATTTCAATTTTCTAGTCAAACTTAGAGTTTTAATATAATTCGAAATCAACAATTAATTATCACATATTTCAGGAGATTCACAATTTTTTAATCATATATTTCATTAACTCTTATCAAAATTTACTAAAAATTTAATTTTAATTTTCACAAAACGGGAACTTAATAAAATATACTTGCCAAGCGGTACTAGGTTGGATGTACTTCACTTGACAACAATAAAAAATACTACTTTCTAATCGTGTTCAACATTGTTCGGTCTAAAGTGAAGATACCCTTTTTAGTAAAATATGACTGATAAGAAGAATTATTGGGTTGGCAATATTATAAAATTTCGATTCTTTAATTGAGTTCATCGGTGTTCAATCCAATCTATTAAACCTCCAAAAAGTGTACATAACCCCTTTTCTCCATTAGTGAACTTCGTTGCCCTGTTGACAAGAGTTTTGTTTATTGATGAAGGTTGTAATTAAAAGCATGCTATGTGCGGTTAGTGTACCAAAGAATAATTAGAATGAAGAATTCGCATTTTCATTAGTCAATACAAAGTGATTATAATTGAATAATTTATGACCTAGAATCGGCACTTTCAATCAAATGTTTCGTATAGAAATAGACGTTGCTCAGAGACAAGTAATGTGGGGAATCTTAGACAAAATTATTGAGTGGAGTAAATGATGAATGATATAAATCTCGTTTAGAACTGCTCAAGGGCTGAGTGATTCTTTTGAAAATAAATGTGTAGATTGATAAAGTTGTTGGCAACTACCAACGACGTATCGATCGTAATCACACAAAAATAAGTACTCTTGACATAAAGTAGAACAGCTTGAATAGTGATCTAGATATAACTCTTCAACGTTATGTTCTAGTGCGAAATGGACCCACAAATTAAGATCACACAATAAAGATTTACAAAACATGAAGTCTACATGAATTGAGAGTTTCCAAGGTGATCTATCTCAACTTTGCCAGCTTGAGAATCAATGCAGGGAACCGAGGTCTAAGGTCTCTCCGACGTTTGGAAAGAATGGTAGTCCTAACAACATATTCCATAGGCAAGAATGATATGATGAGGTGACATTAAATGGGGGAGGACTCAATGTGAGTTGACATTAAACCCATCTTTGGTTCTACTAAAACTCAATTTTTTAATATATTATGATAAGAGTTGATGAAATATTTGATTAAAAAAATGAAAAAATTGTGAATATCATGAAATGTGCGGTTGAAAATGAGATTAAAAGAAATGGGTTTAAAAAAATGGGAACCACAAAGGGCATGGTGATGTCAATAAAGTGTGTATCTTATCCAAACATTTAGCATTATCGTTTCACAACCAATTCACTTACTACATTACATGAGGATGCCCCAATGTGTACATATAGCATTATTATTTTTTTATTACTTTCAATCTTGATACTGTGAGAAATTGGCTTAGAAGATTGAAATTTTGGTTAAAGTGTCAAAACCAAAAATTTAAAAAGTGACTTTCGTGTCACTTCGATCAAATATTCGAACTTGATTTGATAGTCAAATTATAAATGTAAATAGATCAACTTATTCTACTCGTCGAGTAGATCGTCATGGTATATTTGGAATTTCAAAATCAATTCCGGATGAATGAGAAATTGTAGTTCAAAGTTAGAAAGAAAATAGAGGAAGCTACATGAAAAATTAACTAACGCTGTCGCTCGAGCGACATGCCAGTGAAAGAGTCACTATTTTATCGCTCGAGCGAGGTGATTTCGACATGCTAGCGACAGTGAATGGTATGACATTTGACAAGATTGCTGAGTTTATGGTGTGGTATTTCATTAACTACCTCTCATCATCTATATATAGGACCACTTGAACGTCCATTATGCACCCCATATTATATTTGCATTGAGCATTGCACAAAAATTGTTGCAAATCACTTCCAAATTCATTCAAAATCGTTTTCTTCTTTGTAGAGAGAAACTCTGTCGAAAGTTCACCGTAACTTGTGGTTTGAAGTGTTTCTACCATAAGTTGAATTCCTTTTTTTTATCTTAGGAGACAAGTGCCATGAACCGTGAGCACCGTTGCGAGGTAATTTTGTCTTAAGGAAATAGTGAAAATCACTTACTTTGAATTGTTCTTTTTTTCTTCTTCTTTTTCCCTTCTTGGTTTTTGGTTTTCGTTTGTAGTTTACATACTATACTTCAACTCATATTTATAGTGTTTAATCACTCTCCTGCGGATTAAACTTTGCATTTTGTTTGTTCGATATATAACAATCCTTTCACGTGCACATATATTTAGCCCGTATTACCAACAATTTTAAGACAAAATTTTATATACGTGGTTGTTGTTATCTTTTTTCTTCATCTGTTGGAATACACATTTGTGTGATAATCCCTTTTTTTTGATTTATTTGCATTGAACTTCTGTTTGTGTAACAGAAATGACCACTATTGAGGCTACTTCGAGTTAAAATGGTTCAAACAATGTTCGTCATTGGCTATACCACTTCAAAATACTGCAATCCCATATGGGGAAAAATTGAAAAAGTTTGGAGGCATGGAATTCAAGAGATGGTAACAAACGATATTGTTCTATCTTACCACTCTAAATTTGGCAAAGTTTCTGAAGGAAACAGCATCGACGGTAAAAGAAGGAGGCAATAATCGTAAATCGATTATTGATTTGGATGCATGGAAGCACTCAGACTTTCTATACAAAAACTATATCCTGAACAGATTGGACAACACACTAAATGAAAACTACACATTTAGAACTAATATGTAGTGACATTTTTGATTTGAAATATGTTCAAACTAAAGGTGGTAAGAAATACTTTGTGACTTTCATCGACAACTGTACAAAGTATTGTTATGTCTTTCTTTTGAGAGGTAAAGACGATGCATTGGAAGCCTTTAAATTGTATAAGATTGAAGTTGAAACTCAACTCGATAAATGAATAAAGAATATTCGTAGTGATAGAGGAGGTGAATACGGGGCACCGTTTGAAGAATTCTGTTCCGAACATGGAATTATTTATCAAACAACGACACCTTACTCTTCTCAATC
>CAIGRB010133124.1:0-17396 GCA_903798255.1 Fraxinus quadrangulata
ATTAACCGAACCAAACCGATTCGATTTGGGTTGGTTTGATTTAAGAGCTTGATCGTGTCGGTTTGGGTTGAAATTTCTCAAACTGACTTAGTCGGTTTCGATTTCGAGTTAGGGTAAAAATCAATCCAACTCGAACCGTGACTAGGCTTATTCACAGCAACCATGCACCGTCGCAAAGCAACTAGTCACCTCGCTTTCTTGCAATTGTCGCAATGAAGAGAGTTAGAGAAAAATACAGGGAGTTAGATGGGAATGTCAAGGCACATAATAACTGATTTTTGTATAAACAAACTTGAATATGATTTTTTAAACTGGATCTTGAAAGATATGTGTAGAGTTTTGTGGCACAATGATGTTGATGACTTGGCTGCTGACTGAATTTCAATGTTGGGCTGTTTTGACCGGATTTTTTTGATTTGGTTGACTCTTACTTGCATTTTACAAAAGAATAATGGTGCTTGTACCAAGTTACTTGACGTGTACGGCGGAGATCATTTTGGAAGTGGACGGCTAAGATTATTTTAAAGCTGAGGGCGCCAAAATGGGGGGAGAGAAGTGAAAAAAATTAAAGAAGCATTTTTGTCTGTAGCTGAATCTATTTTCTTCTCTCTCCGCACCATTTCCCCCAAATCTCAGCTCCTCCTCCAAACCCATTTCCTCCCAAACCCAGCACATCATCCTATAGTTTCCTCCTCCAAACCAACATCCTTCTCTCTCTCTCTCTCTCTCTCCCCAATTTCTTTCTCCCCCCAATACTAGGAAATTAGATTCTGTGTAGCTCAAGATTCTATGCTAAACAGTACTTGGTAATAGACATAAAACTCATCTCAACACAAATCTACTCAGTATTAACACACATTTTAAAAACCGATTATAATATACTCACCATACTGTATGCACAAGCCGAAGATAAACATAGAGATCCTATTACGTTGCTCAAGTAGGCTGCTCAAGATTTCCTACATAGTTTCAGCCCAAACAAGTTACAGATCCATAGAAATTCATACCGTCATTTGTAGTGACCCGGTTTGGGAGATGGAGAAGCCTTTGTATATAGCGAAATTGCAAGAACTAGAGCCGCCTACTTTCGACCTGAAATTCTGCCAAGATGGATTATGGGTCATTCCAATTTCGGGGGAAATGGGTTTGGAGGAGGAAACTATAGGATGATGTGCTGGGTTTGGGAGGAAATGGGTTTGGAGGAGGAGCTGAGATTTGGGGGAAATGGTGTCAGAGAGAGAAAAAAATAGATTCAGCTACAGACAAAAATGCTTCTTTAATTTTTTTCACTTCTCTCCCCCCATTTTGGCGCCCTCAACTTTAAAATAATCTTAGCCGTCTACTTCCAAAATGATCTCCGCTGTACACGTCACTTTGTCAACTGATTTTGTAAAGTAACTTGGTACAAGCAGCATAATTCTTTACAAAAATGTGTTTTGGTGAAGTACGATTTCCTTAGTGGCTGTGTTTCATGAGATGATGCCAAGTGTCATCTTAATGACCGTTTAAGTCTGATTTTTCATTCATTCATCTTTTCTCTCTCTCTCTCAAATTTCTGGGGTGTTTTTTCTCTTTCGTTTCAGATTCTTTTGAGAGATTCATAATAGAGATAAATCATGAGTTATTGAGTGAACTTTGATGTATAGATCGAGATTTTGTGATGTAATCTTGAGTGGTTCATCATGAGTGTCCAGAAGTGTGTTTCGAACTATTTTTCATTGGTTCCAGTTTCGAATAAAGTGGTTTCTTCCGGTGACGGAAGCTCAAAAGGGGATTAGGAACTTTGTTGTGAACCTCTTGCGTTAAGGCGAAAAATCTTGTGTTCATTGCTTTTATTTTCTTCAGTACTTTATATTTTTGTATCTTGTTGCTATCGATGGAACCTAATCTTAACAGTGGTATCGGAATGATTAGACGGTGGTTCTTTGCTTCGATCTGCAGATGCGAAAGTGTTGATACTTGTTGATTCGATCTCTTTTACTTCCTTGAAACCCTAATAATAGGATCTAGTGAGCTTGTTCAAGTTTTTACAGTTTACAGTACAGTCTATTCACTAATACCTTGAGTTCTTTACAAACCTATTTGTTTTAAAAAAAAAAAAAACTTGTTGATCTGTGACCTTGGCAATTCCTTCGTCCAGAAATCGTGAATTGTCTGGAATTTGAGAGTTGTTTGGATTTAAGTCATAAATCATGTTTACTACACTTCTGCATGTGTTTTAACATGTAGTGTAGAGTATAGTACAAAAAAAGAACTTACTGTAATTGAATTGTGAATAAACTTCTATGAAATAACTGTATACTACTTCAATCTTTTGTTGTTGTAAAGTCCCAAAATTTTTATAAAATAGAATTAATTATTCTATATGTCATATGTTTAATATTTTTTAAAAGTTAGGGACTAAAGTGTATATATATTAACTTTTATTTTTATATGGGTCAAATATTTATATATTGATGGAGCAATGATAAGTATATGAATATTGGGCTCGTTGAATAGATCGTAATTAATCATGTATATTAGGCTCGAGAAAAAGTTAATTCAAATAAGCGAAGCTCAAATTATTGAGGTCGAGAGATATTGTCTTAAATTGCTATTTAATTAAGTTAATCAATAGTTATAATACAAGAGTGTCACGTGTAGAGCAAGTTTGATGGTAAGTTATTAATTGATTTTTATTAAATAAAGATTTTGTATTATATAAAAAAATCGTCATGGGGCAGCCACGTGAGTCAGTTAGTTTTATTTTAATATTATTTATTTGATTTGATTTTGGAAATTGAATAGGTTGTCAATTAGTCTTATTTAATATTATTTATTTGCTTTGATTTTGGGAGTTGATAGGGATAGTTTGCCACCTGTAGATTGAATAGGAAACGAAGTAATTGAAGATTTTATGAAATATATAAATTGGATAGGAAAGTGAGCAATTGTTGATTTATGGAATACCGAGATTGAGATTTTTTAGGGGAAAAACACGGTATTTTGTAGATTTTTAGGCCTAAAATAATTCAATTTTCCTTTTTAAACTTTAAATACCTTGTAAAAATACTCATTATCTATTCTAAAGAAGAAAAGAAAAGAAAAGAAAGAAAACATAAATACGTGATACGGTGGCAGCAACACCACAAGTAGAAGATAAAGATTTAGAACGTGATTTTGGTTTTGGTTTTGGTTTTGGTTTTCAAATTTATTTGATCTAACGAAGTAGGATAACGAGGTGCAGTTGATAAATTTTCATACTTATGAAAGTTAAATATATTATATGATATGCACGATATGGTCATCCGGTACCAAAGATATGATATGTATTGAGCTCTTACCGATTTCTAAATATATAATGACGGTATGATATTTTGACACATGTTTTAAATCTTTTATTTGGATTGCACAATTAATTCGTGTCCTATTAATTGGTTATGTTTTATTTAATATTGGTGGAACCATAAAAAAATTCATGTTGTGATGTTTGATACGTTTATTTTAATTACAGAATGAAACTTTCAATAACGATTTAAATATTAAAAAAATTTAGGTCGTTACAATATATCTTATACATTTTTTTGTTAAATTTTTTGATTTTATCTCAATTATATCATCTTGTTGTTTTACAGTTAGTCTTATTAACTCATATTGTGCGAGATTCTTTATTTTCTTGCAAATTAAAGCCTTCGTTTAACACTCCCCATGATCTGAGAACTTGATTCTCATTGAATCCTAGTGGAGCTAGATAGTTGATTCTGAATTTCTTTTGAGTTTTTCCAATTTTATACACAACTTACACACACTCACACTTACTAATATTTTTTGTTATTTGTATGTTGTTTAAGTGTAATCTGTATTTTGTGTGTAATGCATACTACATTGTTGTGACACAGTGTGTTGTCCTATTATTCAGAATTATCACTATTGCCTTCTTTGAATCTTGGAAATTCTATTTTCACTTTTCTTTTGCTATCTAATCTCTATTTCTTTGTGTGTTTAGTTTGTGAGGAAAAATGACTACCTATAGTTTTGAACTTGGGGCTTTTAATGAGAAGGGGGATTTTCCTATTTGGCAATAGAAAATGAGAGGGGTTTTAGTTCAACAAAAGATATCTTGTGCAATAGATGGTTCTTATCCTGAGATATGACTCCTGATAAGAGAAATGGGCTGAAGAATTAGCTGCACCTCCATTATTTTGTATCTTTTAGATCAGGTTCTTAATAAGATAGGAAAATTGGACTCTACCAGCCTACTTTGAAAAAACAAATTAGAAGACTTGTATTTGGTTAAGATCCTATCAGCTATACTTTTCTCGCTAGAAAGATTTCTTAATTTCAAGATAGACTCCTCAAAGTAGTTAGATGGAAATTTGGATATCTTCAACAAGTTGGTTCAAGACATCACATATATAGGAGAAAAGTTCCTGAAAAGTATAAGGCAATTTAAATGTCATACCTAATAGATATAGGTAGGTTAAGAGTGTCATACAGTATGACAAAGATACTTTCACTTCTGAAATTGTAATAGATTCCGTAAGGAGTAAAGAAATGGAACAAAAATCTGAGAGAACTAAGAGTAACAATTCTCAAAATTTATTTGTTAGGGACATATCACAAAATAGACAGAATATGGGTCAATAAAATCAAAATACCAAAATAGTAATAATAAGAAGACTTATAGGGGAAAATCAAAATACACTACACACATGGAAAATAACACAGACTATATTTTAACTCCAGAAAAGATAAGACCTTCTATACTTGGGGCCCGTTTATCTCCCATTTTGGGAAAAGAAATAGAGTTTTGAATAGTATTTGAATGTGTGCTTGAAAAGTAAAGTAATTTTATTGGTTTGTGTGTAAAATATTTTATTGAGTGAATATGTGGTGGAGATTGTTTACTGTAGTAAATAATGTTTGATAAAATGGATGACAACCCCCATCACTACCTAGGGAGGAAATATATATTTTCCTTCCATAATTGGTTATTTTTTAAGAAAGGTACAGATTTTCTAGTTAAAACGTAAGTCTGTAGNTGTGGTGGAGATTGTTTACTATAGTAAATAATGTTTGATAAAATGGATGACAACCCCCATCACTACCTAGGGAGGAAATATATATTTTCCTTCCATAATTGGTTATTTTTTAAGAAAGGTACAGATTTTCTAGTTAAAACGTAAGTCTGTAGCTTTTGAAAAATTTAAGAGTTGGAAATACTGATTGAAAATCAAATGGCTAGAAAGATTAAGGTGCTAAGAACTTACAATGGCTTAGAATTCTACAATTTTGAGTTTGATTAGTTCTACAATAAAAAAATGAAATTTTAAAGCATAAAATTGTTCTTTACACATCCCAATAGAATGAGGTTGTAGGGAGAATGAATTAGACCTTGTTAGACAAGGTTAGATGTATGATGGTGAGATTAGGAATTCCAGAGGTCATGTGGGGAAAATTTTGGTTAGTGCAGCTTATATAGTTAATAAACTCTTTCTAGTGCATTGGAAGATAAAAGTCATGAGGAGTTTTGGTCTGGGAAACTTCCAAATTATTCTCATTTGAAGGTTTTTTGTTGTGTTGCTTATTCTCATCACAATATAGGAAAACTGGAGCTTAATGCTCAGAAATGTGTTTTCTTGGGCTATCTTGATGGTATCAAAGGTTATAAGATATGTGCTAGAGACCATGGAGGTCATAAGATAAGTAGAGATCTTACATTTAATGAAGAAGAAATGACATGTTTGTTTTAGGATAAGGTAACTGAATCTGAACCCTTGAATGGGACGAGGTTTCAGGTAAAGATCAGATGGGATCTCTGTCTGATCTTATTATTAGTTGAATCCTGAAGTTGTACATTCTCCTATTCAAGATGAAGTTGGAGAATTTGATGGGGGAATGAGTTCAGATGGCCATCACTCAAAATGTTTTTGTCCAACTGGCCTTTAACCAAATTCTCTAAAAGAAAAGGAAACATAATTATTTAAAAGTATGAAAATACCACTCTATCCCTCTCATGTAAAACAAAATTAAAGAAAGAAGAAACGAAATTGGAGGCTTTCTTTCACGTCAAAGGTCATTCTTCACCAAATTGAAAATTGAAAAATGTCTCCTCCAAATTCTAAATCAATTCTTCCTCAAATTAAATATTGAAAAACATTTTCTCCTACAAATTCCAAAAAATTGTCTTCTCCTTCATATTAAAAATCATATTTTTTCTGAATTAAATTAGTTCTATGTTTTTTTGGGATTTTTGTTGAGGAAGAGCAGTGGAGGTGAAAGTGGGACGTTGCCTTTTCGGTGGACAAACTTCTGCAGCGGGCGCTTTGTAGGTTTGTTGTCACGGATGCTTTGGAACCAAAATATCTCATTATTTACATTAATTCTGTGTTTGAGATGGTTAGTGGGTACCGTGCAGAAGAAATTCTTGGCTACAATTGGTTAGGTTTTATTTTTTCCTCATTTTTTGGGATTTTTCACCTTCTCTATTTATTATCGTTAATTATCAAATTTATGGATAGAGAATTGAAGGTTAGATGTTCAAACCAAATGTAAACACAGAATTGGCAATGTTAAACCAACATTCTTCTCTTTCTTTGTTTTGATTTTTTGTTTTAGATTTCTCCCTTTTTTATCAGCAATTAGAAACAGAAAAATTAGACTGACATTTTATGTTTATTTTGGTTCCCAGGTACAAGAATTCCACGAAAGTTTTGATAAAAGGAAAACCAGCAAATATTTTTCTAAAGATAAACAAAATGTGAAAAATGAGATGGAAATTGAGGAGGTTTCAACAAAAAGAAAGGCCCAAAGGTGTAGTGAAGAGTCAGACAGTGATGTCAAACCTCCATCTGGGAAAGAAGTTCACAAAGTCGAGGATGACGATGATGATGAAGATTTTGTCATGCCTTCTAGGAGGGTATCAATTGATGCCACCCGGAGCAAGAAATTGAAAAGTGGGGTGGGTAAGGGAGTTTCTCAAAAGCTTACTGATGAAAGTGACGAAGATGACGTTGGAAAAGCAAAATCTAATCTCAAACCTATTGGTACGACTAGTGGAGGGAAAAATGCTTCAACCAGTCTAACTACGACCACAGACATGGATGCTGATGGAAGTGATAAAGAGGATATTGATGCTAAAATCAAAGATTTAGCACAAAAATCATGCAGATTGATCAAAGTGAGGATAAAGACTAAAAAAATCCCAGGCGTTACGAACTTTCGCGACAAAGGTCTATTACCCATTTCAACATCGAAGCTTTTAGGCTCATGTGGAGGTATACCTTCTGAATGAGACTTCCATTTCTACAATAATTTTCAAGAATTTGGGAACTCCGTAAAGGAAATGGATCAGAAGTCGAAATTTTGCTAAAGGGACTGATGAGTCGAAATTTTTTTTTTATGAAGTCAATTGCATTTTCGGATGATATAAACATTGAGTTAGATGATGATGCAGAGTACAATTGGCTCATGAGTATGAATGACGATATTTTTGAGACGTTTGATGCGAGTCGGATGAATTTAAGAGGTTGCAGAATAAGGAAGATGAGAGTGGTGTGAAAATGATGAGGGTTGATGGCAAAGAGGAATGTGGAGGAGGTGGGTCAGGAAGTGTTCAAGAAGTTAACGTGGCGGGAAAAGTAAAGCTAAAAGTTCCATTTCATATTTCAATTATTAGGAAGCCACAAGAATAGCATAAGATCATCGTAAACAATTCAAATTGGTCGTATGAGCATGTCTGGTTGTAGAGGAGTAAGGATAAGTCTAGATTCATACATCCCTTGGTTAGTATTAGAATTTTCCTTTCTAAATGATTCACGCATGTATTATTTGGTTGTAAAATGATCAGAATTAGGAATTTGCTTGATAATATGAACAATTAGATTACGAATGTACTATCATGTATATTTTTAGAATTTTATTGTGTGGTGAATGATGGCAGGTGGATGGCTATTATCAAGTTTGATTTCTTTTAGAAAGATGTTTAAATTGTGGCACCTTGTTAAACAATGTTGATATTGTGCATATTCATTTAACTACATACATTTCCTTCATGTGACACGTAACGTATTTAATATCGTTCTAGTACAAAAATACACAATCATTCTAATAACGACATTGAAATCGTTCCTGAAGCACAAAACAATATATATATATATCGTTCCAATACGACAAGTGAACTGATTTTCATAACAATATTGAAATCGTTTTCGTAACAAAAAAAAGACTTTGATATCGTTTCAGTATAAAATACACGCTGCTTCACTGATCTTCGTAACGATATTGAAATCGTTCCCGTAACAAAAAACGACTTGGATATCGTTTCAATATGAAATACAAGTTGATTTTCATAACGATATGGACATCGTTTCTGTAATAAAAAACGACTTCAATATCGTTTCAATATGAAATACACACTGGTTCACTGAGTTTCATAATGATATAGAAATCGTTCCCATAACAAAAAATGACTTAAATATCGTTTAAGTATGAAACATACACTACTTCACTATTTTTATAACAACATAGAAGTCGTTATGATTATTAATAACGACATTGATGCCGTTCTTTAAACAGGGTGCGCGCCATCTTTGCAGGCTTAGGCGCGCACCTGGATGACTATCATGTCCTCTTCAACTAAGTCCTCCAATTAATTGCAGCATAGGTCCTTCGAAAACATAGATGTCGTTTCTTCCCATATAAAACGACAACGATGTCGTTGTAGTGTCAAACCAAGAAAAAAAAGTAACGACATCCATATCGTTTCAGTACAAATTTGTCGAGTTGGAATTCGTTTCAATTAAAATCTTAACTAGAACGAAATATGTCGTTTCTTCGCATATAAAACGACAATGGTGTCATTTTATGTGAAGAAAAGACAATGATGTCGTCGTGATGTCAAAACCACAAAACAAAGTAACGATGTCCATATTGTTCTAGTATAAATTGGTCGAGTTGGAACTCGTTTCAGTCAAAATCGTAACTAGAACGACATATATGTTGTTTCGTCTTATATGAAACGAGTTTGAAATTGTTCTAGTTCAAATAATAACTATAACAATATAGATATCGTTTCTTTTCATGTAAAATGATAATTATATCGTTTTAGCTAAAATTAACTATTCGATCATCCACAACGATCCAACATGCTTTCAACATGCGTAGGACGATCGAAAGAGTTAATCGAGGGGGTTGATGTCAATCAAACGATTTAGAAAGAACGAATGAAGATACTTTATTTCTATCGAAATAGTTCGAAGGTTGTATATAGTCATTAGAATACAAATATTCCCATAGTTTCTTTTGAGTGAGATCGAACCCACTTGATGACCTATTTCGATCTTCCTATATATGTCGAACGCATGTCGGATTGTCGTGGATAGTCGAATCATCATTTTTAGCAAAAACGATATAATTATCGTTTTATATAAACTAAAAAGATATATGTATCGTTTTAGTTTTGATTTAAACTGAAACGATATCAATCGTCAAAATTTTACTGAAACAATATATACATCGTTATGTATCAAACCCACAAAATAACATAACAACGTCCATATCGTTTCAGTAGAAATTTGACGAGTTTGAAATCGTTCTAGTTCAAATAATAACTATAACGACATAGATATCATTTCTTTTCAAGTAAAACGATAATTATATCGTTTTAGCTAAAATTAACTATTCGATCATCCACAACGATCCAACATGCGTTCAACATGCGTAGGCCGATCGAAAGAGGTCGTTATATTATTTCCTAAGTTTGATACTTATGATTTGTTTTCGTTTTTCTAAAATTATATGAGAAAATGTCTCAATTGAATGAAAGACAAAATTTTGGGAGCAGTGTATTTTTCATACTGGAACAACATCAATTTCGTTTTATATCTCGAGAACGATTTCAAAATCGTTATGTGAATTAGTGCAATTTTCATACTATAACGACATCAATATCGTTTTGTGTTTCAGAAACGATGTCAATGTCTTTATGAAAATCTATGCATTTTTTATATTGGAACGACATATGCGTCAACTATAACAATATAAAAGTAGTTTGTCTGTAATGTGAAAAAACACGACGACAAAAATGACTTTAATTTTGTTCTAGTAGCATGAAAGCGAAAATAACACAATGGCTGCAAACTTAAATAAATCATTTTGTGCTTCCAATAAGTACAAAATAACAAAGTTACAAGTCACGACAAATCACACTGCCTATTTCCATTCTCAAACGTCTTCAACTGACTGCTCATATTCAACTAGATGTCAAATTGAATCCATAACATATCCATGGTGTAAATTCTTGATAACGAGATGTAAGTCATTATGATTTTTATAAAACGATATGTAAGTTGTTCTGGACAGAAAAATGAAATGTATGTTTCACAGTAGAACAATAAATAGAATAGCATTTGCGACTTTTAAGTCATTCTTCAGTTCTCTTACTAGATTCATTCCCTCCACTGAAATAAGGGTTCAACAATAATTTACCATTATCAGATATGAAGAACTATAAAAACCTCAAGTATCATAAAAGGCCGACAAAAAAAAGACATGAAAATAGGACAACAGCAACCAAGCTATGTATCAAACAAGAAGGCAAAGAAGAGAGAATAAAATCAACTCTGCAAAGTCCATCCCATTTCAGACATAATAAATGGAGTCTTCCCATTGATATTGAATCTATCGCAAGAATTTATAAATCAGATTATAAGTACATTACCTACAACTACGATATAAAATATTTATTATGATCTGTAATTGAAGCTCTTCCAATCATGGTAGCTAAAAAAAATAAAATTAAAATATAGTAAGCATATTAGCAAAAAAGAGAAATAAAATAGAAGCACTTCAAGACATCTCTGTTCTAACCAGAACATAGTCCATGATGGGTATTAAATTTCAGAGAGCGTGTTCATGGAAAAGCACCAATAGCACAATTAAGGGTATGATCTTGATTGTGGCTCCATAACCACGAAGTAGGATTCGAACCAACAAAAATAATCTGAATTTTTCATTTTGCAATAAACTCTTGTTTGGTCTTCTTCTGTTTCTTTTCATTTCACATTTCACATAGTTACAATATCAGCAAGCGATGCAGGGAACATGATCAAAATAAGATTAAGTTACATATCTTGCAAAAGAAGCTTACACTATCCATTATCTTATCATTCATTCAATAGGAAGAACTTCCAAAAAAAGAGGGATAACACCCAAACCACAACATGTGATTCAGAAAAATTAAAAAAGAAAGTAGCCTAAATATTGAAATTTAACATTACCTTCTCTTCTTTTTCAAATGCCCATCAAGAATATTGTAAGTTTTGATTACTTACTTCAACCAAGTGAGTGTTTAGGATGATGGTAATAGTAGATTTTAGGATTTGATGAAGAAGAGATGATGATGATAAAAAAGTTGCAGAGAGTTGTCGATCCAATTGTGGAAGAAAGGAAGTCAAAATGGATTTAGGGCTAAATGGAAATTGAAAGGGGAATTAGGGTATTATGTCTTTTTACATACAAGGATATTTTAATAATTTACAAATTGTATTTTCCTTTTCTTTGTATCTTGAGGCCATCTAACTAAAAAAGATAGTTCATGGTCTTTTTAACTAAAGAGTTGCTTTGACTTGGCTTTTTAAATGAAGTCCCTAATTTGATGTACATGGACAAAATGAGAGTGAGAGTAGTCAATCTAGTCAACACACTAATTTAAATTATTATCGGTTGGCTAGGGATAATTTCAGGAGAAGCATAAGAGGACCCATTCGAATATGTCACTTTCTCTATTTTATCTTATCAAGATCTTGCCTATAAAGAACCTAAGACCTCTAGGGAAGTTGTTAGTTGTAACCAATCTAGCAAGCGGGAATCAGCTATAAGTGAGGAAATGGATTCCGTGATTAATAATAAAACTTGTTCTAGTTCCTAAACCTCAAGGTAAATTTGTAGTTGACTATAAATGGATTATAAGGTTAAGGAAGGAAGTACTGATAAGGAACCTTTAAAGTTCAAAACTAGATTAGTTTTTAAGGGGTTCACAAAAAAAGGACGTGAACTATAATGTAAATCTTTCACCTATAGTGAAATATACTACTATCAAAGTTTTACTTGCATTGGTTGGACATAATAATTGGGAAAATGAACAAATGAATGTAAAAACTACATTTTTACATGGTGATTTAGATGAACCAATTTATGTCATAGCCGAAGGTTTTACAAATGAATCTAAATCTATTTTTGTATGCTTACTTAAAAATTCCCTTTATGATTTAAAATAGTCTCCAAGGCAATATTATAAAAAGTTTGATAACTTTGTTATAACTTTTGGGCTTACAAGAAGTGCCTATGATCACTATCTTTATTTTAAAAGGGATAGTGCTAAATACATAACCGTTTATTTATTATTGTATGTAGATGTCATGCTTTTATTGGTCCCGACCTACAATAAATAAATCTAATAAAATGGATTTTTGGTATTAAATTTGAAATGAAAAATCTAGGACATACTAGAAGGATACTTGGTTTGGATATTGCTAGAAAAAGATCTCAAAAACAATCTTCATGTGTTGAAAAGGTTTTATCAAAATTTTCTATGCATGAGTCAAAATCTGTATAGTTGCCTTTAGCTAGTCATTTTAATTTGATTAAAGAACAATGCCCAATTGATGATTCTGATATTAGATATACAGGAAAGGTACCATATACTAATGTTGTGGGTTCAGTAATGTATACCATGGTTTGTACAAGACCTAATATTGTCCATGCTAATAGAATTTAAGTAGATTTATGGCTAATTCTGGACCAGAACACTAGGAAGTACATAAATGGTTTCTTAGATATTTGAAAGTGATGCAGGACGGAAACATGAATAATAATAAAAGTGTCTTGTTCGTAATGTACGAATGGGTGTTTGTTCGAATTTCGCTCTCGAACGAACATAACGACTATTTGGAATCCACTAATAAACAAGAAAACTAAAATATCTTATTAATCAAGAATCGAATGAATTATTTTTATAACATTAATGCGCATTTATAGACTTAAAGAAATTTCTAATCAAAGTGAAATTCTAATTCTATAAACAAATTCAAATAAACTAAAAAATTATTAAACAAACCCGAATAAAACTAAAATACTATAAAAATGATGAAAATACCCTTAAACTGACTAAAAACAAAAAAAAATGCTAAAATAAAGTCCTAAACGACAGAATTTGACCCCAAATGTTTGACCATGTCATAAAAAAAATATGTGCAGAATCGAAAAACGCTTCCAGATTGTACTCATAGAAGAAAATCTGACATTCAAGTTGAAAGTTATGCATATTTATCGTAGATCCTCCTCATTTTTTCTCTTTTTCAATTATTTATTATTTTCTCTTCTAACTGTCATGCATTATTCCCTTCCACTTCAAAACAACTTAACATTGAGTTATCATCTAGATACAAAGGCTCATGGGAGGAAAACTCACTATTTGAATTTGTAATGATCAAAAAATATTTCCCTTCCACTTTAGAAGCTTTATGCTCCCTTCTTGTTGGTACAATCGTAATCTTTTTATACTTCCACTTAAACTTGTAGGTATTCTCTCTACCCTTATTTATGACATCCACATTAATCTGCCTCGACCTGTTCAACATAATATGACACCCATCCAACTTAATAAGATCACAAATAACTTATGATTTGTGATAAGTCTCAATTAACAAAGGTACTTTACAAATTTAAGGAACCTAAATGGACAAACCCTTCTTAATCCATCCAATCTAATAAGGATTTGGATGTGGTTCATTTGGCAACTTCAAATGATGTACCAGTTTCTTCGTGATCAGATTCTTACAACTGCAATCGTCTATGATCTGACTGCAAACAGTATCATTGGCCTAAAAGATCTTTCACGCTGAATTAAATCTTCCTTCTTGGGCGAGCATAGGATTTTCTCCACAATACATAAAAAATCTCCTTATTCTTTTCCATAAACTTCATCAATATCTTCTTCATCTTTCTCTTCCTTATCTCTTACATCCGATTTTCTTTCTTCTACTGCAAATCTCATGTTATTTTCTCTCCAAACTACAGGCTCCACGATCTATTCATGGTTGATTTCCTTATTGTTAGTTTGATGATTTTGCCTATTGTTACCAACAACCCGTAACAACAATTGACGGATCTCTCCAATTTTAGTAGTAAGATCGTTAAGCTGTCGATTTGTTTCGTCCAAATCTGCCATAATAACTGGTATGTCACCTATGATTATGAATCAAAGATCTAGAGATGGGAAAGCTTATTCGGATACCATCTGATGTAGGATGGAAATGTGAATAATAATATAAGTGTCTTTTTCTTAACACACGAATTTCGCTCGAACGAACATGTTGACTATTTGAAATCTACCAATAAACGAGAAAACTAAAATATCTTATTAATCAAGAATCGAATGAATTATTTTTATAACATTAACGCGTATTTTTAGACTCAAAACAATTCCTAACCAAAGTGAAATTCTAATTCTATAAAAAAATTCAAAGAAACTAAAGAAACTATTAAACAAACCTTAATAAACTAAAATACTGTAAAAATGACGAAAATAGCCTTAAATTGACTCAAAACAGAAAAAAAATGCTAAAATAGGCAATAAATGAGGAAATTTGACTCCCAAAAGTTTGACAGCATCTATGTGTAGAATCGAAAAACGCTTTCAGATTGTACTTACGGACAAAAATTCGACATTCGAGCTGAAAGTTATGCACACTTTCATAGATCCTCCTAATTTTTTCTCCTTTCCAATTATTAATAATTTTTTCTTCTAACTATCCTACATTAAAGGAACCTTGAAATTACGATTAGTGTTTAAAACCTGCAATAAGGGAGTAATATTTAAAGTTTTGTTGAGGCTGACTTCGCTGGTGATAGAGATAATATGAAATCTACAACTGCTTATATGTTTACTTAATATGGTAGTTGTATAATTTGGAAATCCCAGTTACAGCCTCAGTTGCTCTGTCCACTACAGAAGCTGAATATGTGGCCACAATTGAGGCTGTAAAAGAAGCTTTATGCTTAAAAGGTTATTAAATGAAATGAATATGATTTCTAAATTTGTTATTGTTTATTCTAATAGTCAAAGTGCTATACATTTGTGTAAGAATCTTATTTTTCATGAAAGAACAAAATATATAAACAATAAGCTACATTTTATTAGAGATATTATTTCTAAAGATTATGTATTTCTTGAAAAAAAAATCCTACATAATTTAACACTTCAGACATATGAACCAAGGTATTGTCTCTATCTAAGTTTAAGACTTGTTTAATTTTATTGAACATTGTCTGTGGATGATTGCTTTATGGTACAAGTCCATTGGCATCGACGTGGAGATTTGATGGGTTGTGATGCTAACTTTCTCCTTTTGGAGCTATAATGATAATGGGCTATGGCTCAACTCTATATTCTTACAATTGCACAATAACTTGGATGGCCCAAACTCAAATCCACTCCATGAAAGTCACGTTTTGAAGTTACGCACCTTTGGGATTGCAACTCAACGCTTTACCTTTGATTATCTGAGAAGCCCTTGGGCCGTTAGAACAAGATTAGATCTATGGTTGGTAATAATGGTATGATTATATCCCTTAGTTGTCCTATTACGTCATAATTGAGTTCTGCCATTGAGGTTGGTTTTCCAAACTCTTCTTCTCTTCTCAATTCCAAATCCTCTAGTTGGAAGTCGATTTCTTCTATTTTCTTTGTTAAATCTAAATGCATAATGTATTTGTATAGAGAAAAATAGTGTGATTCCTTCTGGCTTCCTTTATTCAATAAGGGAATGCTTTAAGATTCGTGTTAGGGTTTTTATGGCCAAGCAGACATGTACAATTTTGAGTTTGAGCCCCTTTTGATATTCACTTCACTTTTGATGCCTTTGGAAGTGTATTTGTAAATTGAATGAAGGAAACCTATTTTCTTATAACATTATGTTGTTATTTTATAATATACTGTAAATCTTGGTTTGATAGTTCTTATAACACTACATATTTGGCAATTGGAGCCAGAATTTGTCTCCATTATTTAATAGTTGTTTCAGAAAAAAAAAAAAAGCCACCAAAGATCACAGACTTGTTTCAAAAAGGAGGAGAGGTGGGGATGTTTCAAATTTTATTTTTCCTTTTCTTTATCGTCTTGTTCTTTTTTCTTTTATTTTCTTTACTTATTGTTGAATCTAATCAAGTGTACAATGATCACTTTACTTAAAATTTGGTCTTTTAACAATCAAACTGAGGATTTCCTTCACAAAAAAAGACATGCTTTTGTTGACATACAAAAATATTAAGGCCCAATTAAATGACCCATAGAGTGAACCCCAGTTAAAGAATTCAAAGGATGGATCCAAATAAAACCATGTGGAAGCCGAAGGCAGAGTTATGTAATGGAAGCCCATCATCACTCAAGCCTGATATACGCCCAAATAGTGGAAGCCCGTTTGTCGCTCAAGCTTGAAAGACGCCCAAGTAACGAAGAACCCCCATCGCTCAAGCCTGTGAGACGTTCAAGATCTGGGCCAGGGTAATATATTAGTACTATTTAAAGTGACGAACAATTTATTAAAATGGTTCCCACAATCCAAGAATCCCGATCGCATTCAGTTAAATGATGGGAGAAGTGACAGCGATTATAAGCAGTTTCTTGACAAATTATCCATCATAAAGAAAGTTGGTAGTAATAGGGCGAAAAGCAATTTTCAAACGATTTTACAAGGAAAATTGTCACAAGGAGTATAAAAGAAAAAGAAGACATAGAAGGAAATGATCTAATCAATCAACTCTCGAATAGAGAAATATGTAATTTCAATTTCTTTATTTTCTTGTCAAACTTTCGAGTTATTTCGTGTGTTTGTGTCCCTTGGAGGTGTTTTGCTTCTTACAACTTGTAATCTAATAAAACACCCCTCGTTGGGACTTTTTCTCAAGAGGTTTGTTCCTTACACAATCGTCTGAACCTTCTTTTAATTGTTAGCGACTTCTGCGTGAAAAAATTTGGCATGTCCAAGGGGACATTGGTGTTTGAAGATACGAATGGTGAAGCAATATACCTCAGAAGAACTCTGACAAGGAGCCAGTAAGCCAGTGGGTAGTCAGTCTGCGGTCGAACGATACGAGGAGCAGCAAAATACTCCGAAATCAGAAGGGCAAAGTCAAAGTCGCCATGAGCCAATGACAGAGTGGAGTCCTCGAACCATGTGTGCCTTGCTTGGTGAAATCACGTAGAACATCGTTGAACAGGTAAACTTACAAAATGTTCATAACATGAAAATTTTTAATCAAAATGGAAACATACATTATGAGAACATGGCCAAACAACTGAACACTCTGAACGAAATCACGAATAAGTTGGTGAGCCAAATTTGTCTACCACTTAT
>CAIGRB010133127.1:0-21804 GCA_903798255.1 Fraxinus quadrangulata
TTTTTTTGGATATAAATTTTCGAACGTAAAATTTCTCACAACTTTTTTGCAAGTTTAATTGTGCCCCCCTAACTCAAAATGTTTGTGTCCTCCCCTGATTTTGAGAGTTTTGTAAAATAAAATTAGTGGAATATAGGGGGTGGGGGGACTTTCTCTCATCTTGAACTCACTGAACCATGTTTGTATATAGGATTTCATGAAACCTCGGTGAGATATTAAATTTTTTAAGACTTGTGGTCCACCAGATCAAGCCAAGTGCTTAGCTAGAGAAGATTGTTTAGTCTGCTTTATGCATAACACACAGGAAAAAAACCTAAATAAAGTAATTCAGTGCGTAAAATCTTGTCTTATATTTAACAGAATATGCTTCATGGCCAACTCTAAGCAAAATGTCAAAATTGCCTTTCTCTTGTGATAGCTTGCTGCCACACTATTATTTCCTAAGACTAAAACAAGAATGAACTGTCCTGTCAAAAAAATAATTCTGCACTCTTATTTTTACTTGCCTACAAGGGCCACCAATTTCCAGGCAATATGATTTTCTTCCTTCAGTATTTAAATTTAGCTTTGTAGTTTTCTGTTAATGTGATCTAAAATTCATATTCTACTGTTTATATATTTAGAACAGTTTTCATGGAGATAACTAACTGTTTTACTTTGTGCTGCTTTTCTTGCAGATATTTACATGATATAATCTACATTACATGTTTTGTCCAAGTCACTTCCATCATTTCTGAAAAATTTTGGTACATATACTTGGTGGTAAGATCCCTGTTCAAATTTTTTTTCCTAAAAACTCATTTATTGCTCCTAAAAGAAAAGAAAGAAAATTAAGGGCCTGTTTGGTAGAGATTAAAAGCCAATTAAAATTGAAAATATAGCCGTTATTGGATCCCACTCGTCTAATAAAAGTCAACAATAACGACTAGTTTTTCAATTTTAATCTCTACCAAACGGGCTCTAAATAGGTTTAGCAATGCACTTAACATCATTTAGGGAAAGCCAACTCTAGGAGGTGTAGTCTACCTTAGTTATAGAATGGGTTTATTATAAATTTCTCTAATAGCTTGGGAGTTTCTGGAAATTCAGCATAACATTTTGAGCCATGAGTGTGTCAATTTGGAAAGCAGAATAAAAAGAGCTAAACTAGTAATGAAGCTTTTGTACTCTGGAGAATTTGAAGGAAATTTATTTACTGCAAATGTGTCAAAGACTTCATTCTGTTTCACTTTTTGCCCCTGTTTGGGCTCCATTAAAAATAAATTTTAGGGAAAATATATTTTGGAATAGTGATTTTTTGAAGAATGTGTGGTTAAAAAATAAGGAAAAGTTTTGGGTTTACAATTAATATTATTTTATTGGAGAATGTGATGTTAAAAAATAAGAGAGAAAAATACATTTTTAAAATAATGAAAGTCCAAACAGGGGCTTTATTTGGTGTAAAGAACATTACTTTAATTTGCATATTCTTATTTTGTGGATTATTTATTGACAAGTATACAGCTAATTTTGGATTTTTTATTATTTTATTCACACCTAGTCAACATGGTGGCCTCTCTGCTTACAAGCTTCACTTGCACGTGGACCAGTTTTAAAGTAATATTACTATCAGTATCCATTCCAATAGATTGCATTAACCAGCAAATTGAAGTTCCAACTATATAGGTCTGCAGATCCTAAAATAAAATCACAGACATAATTTTCTAGTGAAACTGTTGGTGGTTGAAAAGAATAGGAAAGAGTTTTGGTGCCACAACTGTACTGATCAGCTGATATTGTTTGTATTTCTATTATTTTCCTGGTTCATAAAATGAGGAGATACCTGGTGAGACTTAGAAAATGGTCCTTGTTTCATGCAATAGTGAGATACATTGCTATTCAACTTTTAACAATCAGTTGACCAAATGATTATGCTTGACTGAGTCAGACTATTGTGATGTTTGTTTTCTAGTTATCTTGAAAAGTTGCATTAGTTAATTCCGTAACATGATGAGTGGCATGACTATGATGAGTCTTACACTATATAGGTGTTGGGTTGAACTACTAAAGGTTTTGGCATCACATCTGTGTTCACTGGTGTTATACAGTATAAATGCTGTGCTATCATGTAATGTAGGATAGCTTTAATTAGGTAGGATTTCTGGTGTAGTAAAAAATGTCACGATACCGAAATTGCTTGCTTTCTTTGGAAAATGGTCCACGGTCCATTACCATCAATCTTGAATTTGTAGAAAGGTCTTCTTCGCAGGAACTTAAGTTTGAGATTGATAGGTTCCCGATGGCTGATCATTTGATAGGTTCCTGATGGCTGCTGTTGGTTCTACAGGTGATCATTTTGCTGAAGGATTATAGAAGAGAAGAAGTAATGAAATATGTTGTTTATTAAATTTTTAAAAGAAGTTACAACTGTAGATGAACTGATGAAATTAAAAAAAAAAAAAACTGAAAGAACATTTCCAAGGCTTTCGAGAGGCCTGAAGCTCTCCTAATTGGCCCAACCAACTACTCAATATTTTCCTCCCCTAATGCATTCTACCTCTTCTCTATTTATAGGTATTTGTAACCAAATCCAATAGAATTTGTTACTATTAACTACTACTCAATACTGCTGGGTCCTTCTAAAGCTTGATAGGAGTCTATCATTACCTGCCGCCCCAAAATCCACCTTGTCCTCAAGGTGGAAGTATAGTTCAGCTTCAAAATTCGGAATCAGTTTTGGAGTAAGCTTGCTGCAGCTGTTAACCCATGTAGTCAATCGACCACCTAGAATTATAATTTTATCAATACAAATCCCATAAACAGTTGAACCTACCGAAGGAATTTCCCTTGTCATTTCCCGTGGTCGAAACACTATGGCAACGTTAATTTTTGGGTGGATGATTTGTATTGAATGGGTTGAGATATTTGGGTGAGTATATGGGTATAAGAATGGGTCATTAAAAGAGTTTGGGCAAGGCAATTATTTTTATTTCTATTTGGACTGTAATTCATCTGGGCCTGCTTCACTAATTCATTCTTGTCTTCCACGCATTGGGCGTACTCCCTAACATGACCCAAACCCATAGGCTTTATCACCCTAACATCAATCCTAATTACTGGTTTCAGCCCCTTCATAAAAACGTCTTCCATCACAGCTTTAGAATTTGCCAACGATGGAGTTGCAAGTAACTCTAAAATCGGCATCTCCAGCCTGCAACCTCGTGCCTCTGCCTTCATGTTCTTCTCTGTGGTTACGGCTGTCAGTAATTGCCCCAATTTCATCTGTTTTAGGCAGTGCAGCTGCCTGACCTTTTTCTGCCCCCTGCTCGTCCCATTTTTTCCATCATCAAGTCGAGCTTCTCCATCATCCTAGCCATTGCCCTCTTCATTTCTGATTTCAGTGTGCCCAGACCTTCCTGCACTTCCATCTGATTTCCATCAATTCTCATCTCCAAGACTACCACTCTATCTGTAAGAGACATTTTCCCATATCTCAACTGCTCTGATACCATTTGATAGGTTCCCAATAGCTGATCATTTTGATAGGTTCCTGATGGCTGCTGTTGGTTCTACAGGCGATCATTTTGCTGAAGGATTATAGAAGAGAAGGGATGAAATATATTGTTTATTGAATTGTTAAAAGAAGTTACAACTGTAGATGAACTGATGAAATGAAAACAGAAATTGAAAGAACAATTCCAAGGCTTTCGAGATGCCTGGAGCTCTCCTAATTGGCCCAACCAACTACTCAATATTTTCCTCCCCTAATACATTCTACCTCTTCTCTGTTTATAAGTATTTTGTAACCAAATCTAACAGAATTTGTTACTATTAACTATTAAATTCTGTTGGGTCCTTCTAGAGCTTGATAGGAGTCTATCAGAGATCGTGAGTGTTAGTCATATGATAATTTCCTTGATGCATAATCAACGATCTGGAGCTGTAGGCTGATAACTTGATGCCGAGCACAGTTTATGTAGCTGGCATAGTTTGAAGGAGAGTGGGGCTCAAGATTAGTTTAACGGGGTCAGTAATAATTGAGTTGGATGTTAGCATTTTTCTTGAAATAATCACTGCTGGACCCATTCGAAATTCTCAGTCTAAATTCTGGTGAATATTTGAAGAGGGTATCAATGCACGCACATGCTATAACTTGAAGTTTGGAAATCTTGTTGAGACATTATACGCATTTCTAGTAATCTGGTTAGGCATTGTTGTACTTGATTGGATTATCTTTTGCTCTGTAGATACCTGGATTTGCAGCATATCAACTTTTTGGACTTGTCAAAGGGTTTCTGCCGCATGGTTCAGACGTATTTCGCTTACCCTGTTTTCTTTTTTGGTTTTCACAGTTAGTAGTACGTTAAATTGTGTAATTGTGTAGGGCCAGTCAGTTCTCATGGCATTTAAATAATCATGCAGGGAGCAGAGGAAGACGAGAAGACTCGGAAAAAGAGAGAAAAGATGGAGAGGAAGGCTTCAAGAACCAAAATGGTCAAGACGAGGACTCGATGATTAGTAGTTCATGATTCCAAATGAGTCGTCGGGGCCAGGTCTTGTAGTTTAAAATGTACTAGCTCTTGATCATTTTATTAAAAAGGTTATTTTCTTTGAACCAGAACTAGTTATTATGTGTTACCATCGGAACATTGTGAATACTCGCTTGTCTATCTTTATTCTTGAGATTTTATTGAAATTTACTAGACTTTTGCAAGTCTTTTTTTTTCTTTGCTACTTATAATCTTGGCATTGTATGTTGTTGCTTTTCGTCTGCACCTTTCTCATTCCGGTGGTTAGAAAGACACCACAATTGTAACATGTTGCACCACATTTTAATAGCACTCGATGTCCTCAAGTTTTGCTTATAGTAATACTTATGTCTCTTTATCTTGTTTTCATTGAATTTTTATTTTCGAACTTCCAGTTGATGATGGTATCTTACTATCTGTCAAAAATATTTCGTTTGCACACTTTAAAATGTTAGGAAATTTTTTTGATGCATTTTCATATTTATTGGGTTTTTTGGTTAAATGTGATGGGCAAAATAGTTTTTCACTCTTCCAATGGATTCTTCAGATGGAAACTGTTAGGAGAGATGATATATACTAATTAATTGAAAGTTGAAGATAAAATTGGACGGAAAAAATAAAAAAAGTTGAGAACACAAGTGCTAGAGCAAACCTCGAAGATCATGGTGCTGTTACAATATGGTGTAATTAGTAAAAAAAAATAAAATGTGGCGCCCTTCTTATTTTTCTTTGGTTACATATAACATCGCGTTTTTTTAATAAATGTACCACATTTTAATTGCTTAGAAAATTCATAACTTTTATTTATTGTTAAACTTATGTCTTCAGTATATTTTAATCATATTTTTATTCTCAACATATCATTGATTAGCATATCTTATCCTTGGTTAAAAGAATACATCAAGATAGAGTAAAAATATTTATAATTAAATAAGCAAAAAAATAAATAGCAAATATTTATAATTAAATATTTGTTTATCATTTTAAAGCACGTCAACAAAATTTTTGGCTGAAGATCGTTATTAGAGACAAGTTGTGCTAATAAATGAAAGATTAAGGATATGAAAGCAATAAAATAGTTAAGACAGGTATGACAATGAATAAAAATGAATGACCTTTATTGTAATTAAAATGTAGTTTATTTATAAAACAACATGGTGTGAATATAACCACTCTTTTTTGATAGAATAAATATTCAAACTAGGGCCTAATATGTTGTGTAACTAATAAATTTAATTATCTTTTTTCTTGTGATATAAAATCAGACATTTATACCAAAGATACAAGAGCAGTAAAAGTACTACAATCTTTTAGAGACCAATTTTTTTTTAATAATAAACTTATTTACTTGTAAGTAAATTTCTTAAGCTTAACCAAACATATTCAAATTGATCTCTCAATGGTCTCCAGAAGTTGGGGTCTAATTTCACTAATTTACCAAGATTTATGGAGATTTGAATTCAATCAATTAGTCGAATAATGTAAAATACAACAATTAAGAATCTACTTGGCAAGACTTCTAAATTTATTTAAATAATTTTCTACTGATTAAAAAAGTTTAAGAAGTTTTAGAGGAAGCTGACGACATAAGATAACTCTATTAGAAAGCTCTTCTACAGAAAGTAGAAACCAAAGCAAGGACCTTGCCAACATACCCTAATAATTGTAGCAAATTATGGATACACTTGTCTTTTTCAAAACCAACACTGAACTGGTAAAAACCCTTTTCATACCAAAATATGTATCATTTGAAAGAAACTGCAACATACTCCCCAAGAGGCCAATAATTAATCAGACAGCTCAGCTCATACATCCAATATTTAGGCAATCTTCAAGATAGAAATTACATAACTATTTACTTAATGAAAGAATATTTACATTATGAAAGTAAAATTCTTAAACATATCAACTTATAGAGGGTTATGCCTTGTTCCATCCAATAACAAACCTAGTGCCATTCGTGGTAAGGAATAAAAAAGAATTTGGTGCCTACTTTCATTTCATTCTTCTCTTTGGGTTTTCCACTTTTCTATTATCTTGGACCAGAAAGCTCCATGCAGTGAGCATCATATTCATCATCCATCGACATTGTTATCCTAAACATGCTTGAATGGTCATGATCATTCTCGTCATGATCAAACGCCATGGTAGGATGCGACTTACTATTTTCCCGGGAAAAGTTGGTAGTGGTATTGATATAGTTATGGGAGGCTGCCCATTTTTCTGCAAGACCATCGCCTTCAAGCATTCGGACGACCTCAGACATTTTGGGACGATGGGCTGATAGGTATTGAGTACAAAGTAGAGCCACTTGCAGCATTTCACCCACCTCAATCCTGTCATAATTGATCTCCAACTCCCTATCCACCAACAATTCTAATTTCTTCTCTTGATGTATCCTCTTAACCTGCAATTGCACAAGTTTCAAGTCCATCACAATCCAGTTCTTTTATTGAGTAAACTGTAATCTGCAGTTGAATGACTGTAATTATTTTCCCAGAAAGTTTGGTTTTTGGGGAACTACATTACATTGTGTAACGAATTCTGAAAGAGCCTCAAGGTTTAAACCATCCCCACGAGAAAGTTATTCAGCAAAAGCAATTTGCTTCATCGTCCCCATTACCAAATTATAAATTCTTGACAGGAACATAATTTTTGCAGCTAAATTAAGGTGTTCAACAAAATTATGGTATTTCCAAGCATACAATCCTGAATATCATGACTATAGCAAAGAAAACAATAGATAGAAAATGACAATGTACTTCTTGAATCCGCATAGAACAGAACATTGGAACTTGAAAGAATGAAAAAATAAACACACCATTCAGTAGTAAAAATATTCTAAATTTAAGAGTTGAGCAAGGTCTCTTGATAATTGTAAGTTACTATACTTGCCAAATTGCTATGTTATAAAATGTTAATTGCTCCTTCTTTAGCATTTCACATATTAGAAAATTTTCCAATATCAAAGTACATAATGATCAAAGAAAAGACGTACCCATTCCAGTATCGCTCCTTTCTGGTTTACTGACTTCCCAAACTCCAGAGCTCTCATTCCAGTTATTAGCTCTAATAAAAGAATGCCAAATCCAAAGACATCAGTTTTCTCAGATGACTGACCAGTCGAGAGATATTCCGGTGCAATATGTCCAACAGTACCACGAACAGCAGTTGTAACATGAGAATCAGCATGATCAAGGAGCTTTGCAAGGCCAAAGTCACCAACAACAGCCTCACAGTAGTCATCCAAGAGGACATTCGCAGCCTTAACGTCTCGATGAATTATCTTCGGATCACATTGCTCGTGCAGATATAGTAGACCCCTTGCAGCTCCAATGGCGATTCTCTTCCTGGTGTTCCAATCAAGTGCTGGTTTACCTGTAATTATCAATTCAAGACACGCGGTTTCTCAATATGTAAAAAAGTAAACAGTTCCTCACCATGCACATTAGTGCACATTTGTTATGCATTATTGCATATCATGAAATGGAATATTGGTTTCTTATTTAACACTGCCCAGAGCTGTTTTATTCTCCTTAGCAAACATGTAATTAGTGCGCACCAAATGCTAGCCTTGCTTCAGCCCTAAGTTGATAATGCATCAGAACATAAACTAAGCGGGCCCATCCTATTGAAAGATTAGTACTGGTATGACTATTTATTTGATTGACGTAGCCTTAGAGTTTTGTTTTAACTTTTTCCTCTTACGATTGAGATTTTTGTGCAACGATGTTCCATGACTCAGGATAGAGGAACATGAAAACTTCTTCAAGAAAGAGGAAATTTAGATTTTAATACTTTCCAATTGCTGATAAATTGCCCTGTCTACTTCTAGATTTGTTTCCTGTTCTTATCATACACTGGCTTGAGGCCATGAACTAGAAGTAGGATTGTCCACCCCACCCTCAAGGACATAGTTACTAAAATACAGAGAGTTGACAACTACCTAACAAGAACATTAATGGAACATAAGATTGGTATAGCAAAAATTGGTCAAATGCAACCTTGTAAATGGACTCTAACCTCTAAGCCTCAACGCCACACTGCCGTTAGACATATAAGGATACACCAGAAGTTTCTCATTTGGCGTGGCACAATATCCAAGAATGCGGAGCAAATTCCGGTGAACTGCTAAGCTGATCAGCTCTAGTTCAGTTCTAAACTGTGATTCCCCAGTAGTTCCTGTCACATCCTTCAGTCGCTTCACCGCCACCAATGTGCCATCGCCCAACTTCCCCCGGTAAACATTCCCAAAGCCCCCAGCACCAAGTATATTCTTAGAGCTGAAATTATCCGTTGCATTTTGTAGCTCCCTCAATGTGAAGCCTCTAAGGTTGCCTAACTTTACTAAGTCCTCTTCTTGCATATCTGCAACAAAATTCATTTTTCAACACAAACTGATAGAAAAGATGTTTTCAGAATAAATATAATTAATTATATCATATTACATTTACACTTGAAATGAGAAGCACTCACCAGTACTGTACAGAATAGACCGTTTTATCTTGTTATTTCTTCTCCAGAACAAATACCCTAACGCTAAGAGTAAAATGGAGACAACGCTAAGGCTGACTCCGAGTGCAATTGCTAGTTTCTTGGATTTGTTTTTTCCTAAATCGTTGCATGACTAGTATCAGAAACATATTATGGTCTGCACTTGAACATATGCAAATAGAAATAATAATTAGGTTACCTGAAGATGAATTTATGGAGAACAAAAGAGGATCAGCTGGGATTAATGCTGAACAATTTTCACTAGAGTGGCTTCCGCAAATTAGAGGATTACCCAAAACACTACAACAAAACAATCAAGAAAAAAAGATACCAATGAATTATTATATGTTAACAAATGAATACATACAAGTACACACTAGAGCTACATGCATGCCCTAAATGATCATACAATTATACTTGAATATAGGTATAGCCATGTCATATATGTTACAATAAGTACAGAATTCTGCAAATAAAGCATACATAAATGTTTTGGTAGGAAAGCTGGGAAGAGGTCCACTGAGATTGTTGTTAGACAAGTCCCTGAAAAAATCCAACAAAAACAGAACAACCAATAATTCACTTGCTGACTCTATATGATTCAAAAAATGTACTATGTCATTGATTAAACTCTAATACCTACTTTTGTGGGAAATTACAATTAGGAAATGATTTAGGGGTATATCAGGTTGATAAAAATAAGCATATAGTATAATTAAGCTCTATACAGTCCAATAACTACACGAACAACAAAAAAAAAAAAAAAATATGAATCCTCCATTCGGCCCCATTATTCCCCATTAAATTATAGTTCATTTTTTCTCTCTTTCTTATCAACCACACATTTTCCAATAAAATAATATTACACATAAATTCAAAAACTCTCTTTTTTAGCCCCACGTTCTACAAAAAATTACTATTCCTCTCGATACAATACGGAATAAAGAGGACCAACCGGGCGCGAAGTATTATACAAAAAATAACCTGAACAGTACTCACAAGAAAGTAAGTTGAGGAAGCCTGGCTAAAGATAGAGGAATAGACCCACTGAAACTATTATTGTTCAACCTCCTGCTCATTACATGACAAACCACAACAATAGACCGTTCAAACAGAGTCAAAGAAAGAGATGGTACATAATACAAGTTATAAATGACAGGAAAAAATATAACACAATTTAGAATTTGCTAGATATAGCCATAGAGATTTTCATACTTACAGATATTGAAGACCATTCAAGAAACCAAAAGACTCAGGTATATGACCAAAAAACTTGTTATTGGAGAGATCCAGTGTATGAAGCTTTGGAATATTTCCAAGCTCATTAGGAATATGGCCAGAAATATTGTTATTTTGCAACAATCTGCATTATAAAAACATGGGAATTTCAGAATGGAGCCACAGAAAATAGATTTAAATTCATTAAACCAATGAATGTTTTTCAGTTTTCTTACACTTGTCTGAGGTTTGTAAGGTTTGCTATCCTCCCAGATAAAGAACCTGATAAACCTTGGCTAGGAGCTCCTCTGTGTAATAAATGTTAAGAATCCAGGACAAGGAAAATAAACTGGCGGATCAATTTTGTACGTGAAAACGCTGAAAATAGGTTAAAACATAACGACTTACAGGGCAGTGACGACATTATTAGAATTACAAGTGATCATAGACCAGCTACAAGGATCCACTGAGTATTCATCCCAATTGCCCAGAACTCCATGAGGGTCATTTAAAGCATCCCTTATAGCAATCAAAGCTTCAACTACAACCCACAAATAAAAAATCAAATTTACTGTAGAAAACTTTACTTTTATGGAGTTCTTTGTATATAGTATAGTGGGTACCTTCAGGATTCCGGCTCTCATAAGAAAGGGAAAGACTCATTAAAACTGATAGAAAGGAAAAGAGGAGGAGGGTGTTGGTCGAAATCAGGAACATGATTATCTAGTGAGAATTATGGAGTAAACACTTGATCCAGTGCTAAGAAACCAATAATAACACTAAACAAAACTCGACTTCAAGGATTCCCTCTCAATGCAAGAGCTACAGAACCAAGAAATACAAGGGCATGATCAAGGAAACTATGGGAAAGAAACAACGAGAACGGGAGTGTCTTACAATTGTTTTACAAAGAACATGTATGTAGTACTCTCTCACTTACTTACACGCTCTAGCTCGCGCTCTCTTCTTTTTACAAAGAGTCCTTTTACTGTATTTGAATTCCCTCTTTCTCGAGTGTTTTTACACTGTTTTTTTCTTCTCCGGTTGTAATCTTTTTAAAATGTGTAGTGAACACAGAATATTGGGGAGAGAGGATAGTGAACGAAAAAAGTGCTAGTTGTGCCTCTGTACCTGAAAGTGTCTGCATATGGATATGAATGTTTCTTTGTTTCACAACTTTTCCTTTTTAACAATCTTCTTTTTCTTTCCTATCCCAATTGAATTCTTATAATCTCTCTAAATTATTTACATAATATTCTGAATTTCTTTTACACAACTTTTGTAAGGGTTTTGTGGGGTTTTCTTCTTTTCATTCAATTCATTTAAGCTTTTGCTTTTTCTCTCGCTTTTTTAGTTTTCTATTTTTCTGCTACTGTGTGATAGAGAGAGAATCAGGAGATGTCAGCGACAGACAGGGAGAGAGATAAAGACGCTCATACTTTTGAGAGTGACTGCAATTTGCCACGGGATAAATTCCCTCTCTGCAAACACCCTAAACCATCACTCCTCTCTCTCTCTCTCTCTCTGATCAACCAAGAATTATCAAGAGATAAAAATGGTTGTTGTAATGAAAAGATAATGTGGAAGAAATTGGGTTTCGGGAATTGATGTGAGATTCTGTCTATAAAGATTGGACTACACAGAGCAGGGCAAAACTTCCAAGTTACCAACGCCTGTAATTATTACAGCTCCTCGCCTCCTCCTCCTCCTCTTCCTCTTTTTTTTAGATAAAAAAAAAATTAATTTTCCGGACATATTTCGTGAAGTTAAAAACATTATTGTTATCAACATGGAAACTAATTTAACTTAGTCCAGTTTTTTCCACTAAAAATTTATATTAAAATTTAAGTTAATTTTAATTACATATTGTATGAGATTCATAACTTTTCAATCACATATTCCAACGATTTTTATCCAAATTTACTATATATATATATATAGAACTTACTTTTTTAATAATATATTTTTCAAAAAAATTCATTTTATAAAATGTATACTAAAAAGTAGGCTCAAAGGGGACTTATTGTAATTACTAAGAATTTAGATAGTTGAGATTAAACCCCACCACTAATTTTTATTTTTTTAAAAAAATAAACCCATTTTCAATCACACATTCTCACAATAAAATATTCAGTACGTAATTGCAAATCTTTTTATTTTTTATTTTTTAACTATACATTTTTCTAAAAATTACTATTTTAAAAAACCCTAAACCCTAAAAGAAAAAAAAAATTATTTTAGTGATTGTCAAATAGGGACTAAATCAACAATAAGTCAAGTGGAGTAAAAAGGGGAAAAATTCATGTACTTGATTCAAAATTAAATAGAATGACTCACTTTGTTGTTTTCATTTTTTTTAAAATGCAATCAAACATATATTAAGTTGTTGTTTGGTTTTGATAAAAAAATATTTTTTTTAGTAGATATTGTAAAATTTGATGAATGAGTGGTTGAAAAATTAATAAAGTTGTGAATTCATAAAATGTGTGATTAAAAATGAATTTTAAAAAATAAAAACCAAACGGGGTAAATTGTCATCGTGAACAATGACGCGAAAAGAGAAGGGATACATTCGAGCGAATTCTGAATAGTTGGGAAAGTGGCAAATTACGCTAGATTGAGAGTAACTATATTCTATTTTAGGAAATAAAGCGCCAACAAAAAAAAAAAAGAAAGAAAGAAAGTTGAAACACTATCTGATGGGTAATACCTCAAGGAGTCAAGGACGAATTCTTTTGGTCGTGTTATTTGACAATCTTCATTCTTCAAAATTGTGTCCCTTTCGCTCTTTGTTGGAACAAAATCTTGATTTATACTTGTTATTAGTTGATTATTAGACGAGATTTTATAAAAAATAAAAATTAATCTTTTTAGGAGCGAACAAATTTTTTTTTAATGTAAAGTGAATAATTAATAATAGAAGCAAATTACAACTATTAATTTTATCCAGATGAATTCACATGCAGTTCTATCCTATGTTTAATTACCGTAGTTGATATATTGTATGAAAACAAATAACACCACGAAATTGTTGACGGAAAAAACACCTCGCGGAATAAAAACTAAATCTCCGAGCTCCAGCAGTAGTATTCACCTCCAGCAGTAGTATTCACTATAAACAATAGAAACTTACAGACTATTTAGACTGACTAAATTTTAGTACTTTCTGACTTCCCAACTATAATCATCACAACCCTCTTGGATTGCGCACTCCTACACCAACTCTCGACCTTTTGGAATCGTTTCTCATATGGATCACCTGTGAACTCCTATTCTCCTTCAACCGGAACTTAGTCATCTTCCTTGATCCTCAAAATTTTTACAAATTATGCGAAAGTTAGGTTTTGGTGTTTTGATTATATGAATTTGATATTTTCAGTGATTTTGGTTGAATCAAAAGAGATTAAATAATATATAGGATGTGATAAAAACAATATCTCAAATACAATAATATTCAACCTAGTCTTTTCACGAAATGACGCTTGGGTATATATATCATTTAGGTTTTAGGGTAATACATGATAGATAGGATTCTCAAAAAATGGGAATTAGGGTTTCATGGTTAGCACAATAGTTCGAGCAAGAGTCCAACGACAGGTGAGCACTCTACTCGAGCGATAGGACAGTGATAGTCTAGCGAATGTGTTTCTGTTTTGGACGTTCGAGCAACAACTTGGCGACGGGCTAGCAGAAATCAGTCAACTTTTTCTTCTTGTTCCATAACCGAACACAAGGACTCTAAACCACGTATAAACCTACCAATTTACTCATTGACTTTTAAACTCTTTTACAACTATATTTTTGTCTAAAAATTGTCAAAAACTATAAAACCTAACACATTTTATTAATTTTTATCAAAATTTAATAAAAAATTATTTTAATTCCTATCAAACAGGGCATCGCGCAGTGAAAATACTAGTCTCCCAATTTGGCACGAGAAGTTCACCAATAGTTAAGTCTATTTTATCGAAGAGTGCAGTAATAATATAATTATATGCAGATACTTCTTAACATCTAACTCATAATGTACATGTGTGCTAGTTGCTCGAGCTTGTTAGTCTAAGAATGAGGGAAAGACAGTCTTGAGGAGTGAAATCTCAAGTGCCAAACATGCTGACAGTGACAATTGGATTTAAAATGAAAAGAAATACCATCATATTCATATACAGTGAATCCCACCTCAAATTCTCACAAACGAAAATCATTATCCACACTTATTATTAGTTAATTAATAATGCTAGTTATAATAATGTCGATCATTTATTCAGTATCAAAATATTCGAAATTTGGTTGTGATGATACTTTTATAAGTGGAAGTGGTGCATGGGAATTTGGAAATCGAAATCTTTGTGGAAGTGCGTTTATTCTTTCATGCGGATGCGGTGGTAGAATTGATTCTTCCATTCTAGCAGGGTTTTCTGCTATTTGAAGTGGATAATTTCAAATTTAAAAGCCATAAAAAGCATAAAGCCAATTCAAAAGCAAAAGTTGCCATCGCCACCCGTGCCTTACCATTCTTTTCTACTACTTATATTTAATCTTTTATTTTGGGCTTTCTACTTATTTTTACTGCTGTTTTTTTATTTGATTGTGAAAAGCAAGCACGTGGATGTCAGCATGTGTATAATAGTGGTAGGAACGATGGTGGAATCCAATGCCAAAGAAGATAAAGATTTGTTGGAAGATTAAATGGAATTTATTAATAGAATTGTATTGTAATTAGTTTAGTGTTCTCTGATTAGCAGTATCTTGATATCATTACACTAAGGACAGTCATAAACTGACTGCTAATAGCAAGTAATTAACGATTCCTATATTTCTCACCCAATCTTGTTATTGTATACCTAAAATGGATAGCATGAATATTCAGGTTTCTTCTAGATGCAGAAGTTTCGTTAGACAATTTGACTTACTATTTATTTGATTGAGTTATGGGTTGAACTTATTGAATACAATTTTAGACATGATCGTTTTCATTAGAATTCAATATCACGTAGATGGTAACTCTTTTAACTTGTATATCACAGAAAGTGCAATCTATATTTAGAAATGTTAACTTAGCATTGGAAACGCTCTTATTGGTTCCAATTTTTAATAAAATCAACTTAGAATTTTTTACCCGTAAATTCCATTCCATGGTAAATAAGGGATCCTTATACCTACTTATTTACTTGGAATGGAGATTTAACGTTGCCCCCATCCAAATATTGATATGTAAAAAGTACATGAAGGGGACATGGACCTTACCTCCCTGTGCTTACAACAAAAGTTAAAAATAAAGTGAAAGAAATAAGATAGCATATACAAATGAATAAAGTGTTGGATCATTTCCTTTTATGGGGAGGAAACCCAATGTTTGAGTTCTTATATTATAGCCCATTAGGATTTTAACATTAAGGATGAATTTAAATACAAAAAGATAGGCGAAAAATAGTCCAAGTCGTTTTCTCGGAAGAGAATGAAAAAACCAGTTTTTTCTACACCCAGATTTCAAGTTTCGATCCTGAGTCGTTCGTGGTCCGATCGTGCTGAAATTTGGAGGACAGGTTTGATAAGTGCATTTCTTACACACTTATATATGTCACAAAACATGGATTATTATGGAAAGTAATTGTAAATATGACTTAATTCTGTGTAATTTGTGTTTTGTAGGCCAAAAACGATGAATATGGTGAAAATGGGCTAAAATGAAGCAAAATCAAAGTTTGAGGACTCAAGTGCAAATACTGAAAGTTGCGTTGATTTCACGATGAAGATTTGAGAGTGTTAGGCATCAATTAGATGAGGAAAAAAAATCAAAAGGGATGAAATATAGTACTATCATATATCAACTTTCAGCCGAAAAAGTTATGTTTCGAATTTTTAGTCTCAGTTTGAGCTCATTTCTGACATAGAAAACGTTCGAATTTGAAAAATTATATTACTAGAAAATTTATATCCATTTGAGTTAGCTTTCCAATGCATTTTAAATCCTCTCAATCGAATATCGGGAGAAAACGATAGGACCAAAATATTGAAAACAGTCCGACGAAAAAAATTTATAACTATACAGTCGTATAGTTTAAAATCCATGCAACCGCATAGATGGCTTCGGATAATTTCAGGGGAAAATTTATTGTTCTATGAGACCGCATTCAACATAACTATGCGGTTGCTAGTATTTTTTTGGGATTGAATTTTCGATGTTCTTATTTCGTTCCAACTCTTATGGAAACTATTTCTGGACATCTATATAAACTACAAAGCCATCCAAAAACTCTAACGAGACCTAGAGAACGAAATTTTCAAGATTGGAGAGCATAGAATGAGACAACAAATACTAAATTAATCCCAAGACGTGAAGATCCAAATCCAAAATTAATTAGGTGATGTCGTTTCTTGATTCTTTTTCATGTTTTCTTCTTTTTACTATACTAAGCTAGGTTAATCAGTGTTAGGTGAATGATGAACCTTGTAATTTGATGTTTTGATCTTTAGTTTTATATATTTGAAGCAAAAACACATTTTTTGGATTGTAGAATGATTTATATGAATTAATTACCTCCATGATTATAGTGAACAATAATTATGTGAGTTTGGTAATTTGTTTCATGCATTCGAGAGAAGGTAAATAAATTCGACATACATAAATTATCATAAGATCCGATAGGGGATATAAATATACCACTATACTTTATGTGAATCTCTAAGTATTAATAAAATCGCATACATTTTTGTATATTCGCATCGATCATAGAGATATAGTCGGGTCGTATGAGTGGGTAGGTCCAACATTACTCAAAAGAGATTGTTGGATAGGATATGAATATTGATTTGTCATAATTGAATTCGTGTTGTCAAATTATAAAATTAGGGTAATAAATAATAATTACTTGGGGATTCAGGATCCTAGTGCGTTCTTCATTCATAAATTACGTAAAATTTGTATTCAACCACCAATTGCATTTAGTTTAGTAATTCACACTTGCATCGTAGTTGATTTAATTCTAGTTAATATTATCGTTTCGGTTAAGGTCGTAGTAAATAAAAATCAAATTAAATAAATCTCTGTGGAAACGATACTTGGACTCAAAAAGTCAACTTTATTACTTGTCCATGATCCGTACACTTGCGGAAGTTCAAATTCAAAATATATTTTCGCGTGACAAGTTTTTAGGTGCACAAGATGGAGAGCTACAATCTGAACGATGGAGATCAGATTCTGAGCTTGAAAATTGATTCGTGTGCGTGAACAGTAACAACAGGTGTGTGGGTGTATTCTTCCAATTTTGTATTGAATTGCTTAGATTTTCATTTTCTTGAAGAAAAATACTGAAAGCTTTGTGTACTCATTATTTTATTGATAATAGAGGTTTTGGTTGGACTAATTCTAGTGGTTTTTATTCCTCATACCGAGAAAGTTTTTCACGTAAAATAATTACTTGAGTTCTTGTGGCTTACTGTGATTGATCTTCTTTAGAATACATTTAGCATATATAATTGTTAGAAAGTGCGATTTACTTATTTGCTTTTAGGGAAAAGAATCATAATGCTCTATATGTTTGTTTACATCTCTCCCAATAAGTGATACAAGGGCCAAGTTCTCAGTTTTAGATTTTAGATTATAGAAGCAAATTTGAGTAAAATGATTAATTTCAATGGTTTAAATTATCGCGTATAGAAAGGAAAAATTTAGGACTTGCTTTATGTGAATGATTATTACCTACTAGTGTTTGCAACTGAAAAATCGAATAAGAAGTCAGATGAAGAATAGATTATGTTGCATCGCGGGTATATCAGATAGTGGATAGATGATAATGTTTTAAAACCATGTTGTGACGAGTTACATACTCGTACTTTATGGAGCAAGCTTGAATATTTATATGTTAGAAAGATTGGAAATAATAAAATGTTTATTATTAATCAGATGATGACATTGAGATACTAAGATGGGACTACTTTAGCTGATAATCTGAATACAATCCAAGAAATTATTAATGAGTTGACTGGAATCGATATCAAGATTGATGATGAGATTCAGGGATTCTGATTGCTTAGTTCATTATCGAACTCGTTTGATATGCTCAGAACTTCATTGTCTAACTCTGCTCTAGATAATGTCATCACAATGGATCTAGCCAAGAGTAGTCTGTTAAATGAAGAAATGAGAAGAGAATCATAGGGATCGTCTTCACAATCAAAGGTCTTGGTTACAGAAAGAAGGAGAGAAGTAAGAGCAAAGGTTCGAAGAACAAAGACAAAAGCATCGAACTAGGTTGCGAATGTCGAGTGTTATTATTGTGCGAAAAAAGGGACATATCAATTTTCCAAAGTTTATAAGCAAAAATCCTAATGTAATTCTACTCACTCTCTCGAGTACTGGTAATACAAAACAAGAATTGTTACCTGACTCTGGAAGATCATTTAATGCTGTCACAGTTCTTTGTAACTCAGTGTTTAAGGCGAGCTCATCTTTTTCCTTCCCAAGATGCTCACTAATGACAACTTTCCATTCATTTTTAGCATCAAATTTGAAAACGTCCCGTGCTAAATGATCAATCACATCAATAGAATAAACATTATTATCATTATCCGGATATTTCATGGAATCATAGATATTAAGTTTAATAGTTTTATCGTCAAATTTCATGGTCAATGTGTCATTATGAAAATTTATTTTAGTTTTGGATGTCTTTAAGAACGGTCTTTACTATTGCCCATATCAAGCACATAAAAATCAGCAGGAAAAATTAACTCATTAACTTTCACAAGAACATCATCAACTATCCCTTTAGGATAGACATTAGATTTATCAGTTAGTTGAATTATCACACCAGTTCTATTTAAAGGTTCAAGTTTCAAAGAAGTGTATACAAAATATGCCATAACATTGATAGATGCTCATAAATCTAGCATGACATTTTCAAACTTAGTGTCGCATATCGTGCAAGAGATAGTGAATATACCTGGATCCGTGCACTTTGCAGGAAGTTTTTTTTGAATAATTGCATACATGTTCTCCCCAACTCTTACCTTATCACCCTTCTTTAATTTATGTTTCTTTTTCATGGTACACAACTCTTTCAAGAATTTAGTTTAACGAGGTATTTGTTTAATAGCATCTAAGAATGGAATATTTACCTCGCATCTACGAAATGTTTCATACAAATCTTGATTTTGTTCATAGTTCCAAGATTCTGCTAAACCTTGAGGAAAGGGGGTACTGGTTTATAATCGGAAAAAAGATGAAATTTACGCTTACTTACTTCGGTATCATTGGGAGTACTTTTTTCTGATGTGATATATTCCTTCTTTACTTCATTCGATGATGTAGGGATAGAGATGTCAATGGCTCGGCTTGACCCGTTCGTAGCTTTTGAAAAGGATGACCCCCTTAAGATAAGAACAACTTTTCTTTTGTGTTCGAGTTTCACGAGCCGAGCTTCGGCTGGGCTAGTTACTCGTTACTCGTGGTTCAAGAGCCGAGCTGAGCTCGACTCGTGAGCTCGTCAAATTTTTTTTTTTAACTAAGTATAACCTTTAAAAAAAATTTTGACGAGTCGCTCGTCCCAAAATGCCCGAGCCGATCGTGGCTCGTTTTTAACGAGCCGACGAGCCGCTCGACTCGTTTGTCACCTCTATGTAGGGACAACCTTCATTGGAGCTTCAATTTCTGTTCCACTCCTCAACGTGATTGCGCTCACATTTTCTCTTGGGTTCACTATTTTTTAATACAGTAATTTTCCCGAATTCTGTAACTCCAGTTGATTGACTGCGTTAGCCATTTGACCCATCTGATTCTCCAAACTTTGAATACTATTCATGGCCTCTTGTTGAAATTGTTTTGTCTCCTATTGGAATTGCAAAGTGTTAGTGGCAATGGACTTAACAATATCTTCTAAAGACGTACCAGAGTTAGAAGTTTGGCCCCGTTGTTATCTAGGAGTGGCTGATTATATTGTTGGAAATTCTGTCGATTTTAATTCATAGGTTGATTCATTTGTCGATTCCCATAGCTAAGATTTAGATGATCTATCAATCCTTGGTTGTACGTGTTTGAATAGAGATCATAATTCCTCTGTGGTTGTCCAGGAAAGCTACTGGCTGCATTTACGTGTTTAACGAATTCTTCTTGAAGTGTTGGACACATATCGGTTGGATGGCTTACCCATGAACAAATTTCACATGCTTTTGCTATTTGCATAGTACCTGCAGCCATTTATGAACAAGAGTGGTTAGACTCGACAGCTGTTGTTCAATGGATGAAACATTTACCTTGTTAACGTGTTTAAATGGGGTGTCGAGTCTAGTGCCAAATTGCTGAGAGTTAACTGACATATTTGCAATCAAGTCCTTTGAAACCTCGAGAGTTTTATCTATCAACGCTCCTCCACTTACATCGTCAATCATACTCTTATCTGTGGGTAGAAGCCCTTCATAAAAGTATTGAATGAAGAGTTGCTCACTGATTTGGTGATGGGAGCAACTTGAGCACAATTTCTTGAACCGCTCCCAGTATTCATGTAATGACTCTCTGTTGTCCTGCCTTATGTCACATATTTTCTTTCGGATGTTAGCTGCCCTTGAAGCTAGAAAGTATTTCTCCAAAAATAATCTTCTCATCACATCTTATGTAATAACGCTTCCGAAAGGTAGATAATAGAGCCAATTTTTTCCTGAATCTTTCAAAGAGAATGAGAAAACTCTCAATCTGATTTGTTCTTCGGTGACTCCCGTAGGTTTCATACTTATGCAAAGCACATGGAATTCCTTTAGATGCTTGTGTGGATCCTCACCTGCAAGATTATGAAAAGTGAGTAAAAGATGAATTAGCCCAGATTTTAATTCGAAAGTAGTAGCAGCATCTAAATTAGGAAAATTAATGCATAGAGGTTGTGATTCAAGTTAGGGGCTGCAAGCTCCTTCAAAGTTCGATTGTTCTTAGCCATGACTTCCTCTTCATTTGATTCAAAATCATCAGGGAATAGGACCTCAGGATCAAAATTGTTCACTTTGAGATTCCACTGATTGCCACTCCTTAACCTGCGCAAAGTTCTTTCTAATATTGGATCGTACTGCAATTCACCTTGATTAGAAGATCGAGTTGCGGACATAAGCAAATAAAATAAATTAAAAAGAAGTTAGAGTAAGAAAAATAAATAAAATTCTATACTAAAATTCCTAAAACAATAAATTGCCTAAAAACCTAGAAAATTATGATTACTTTTTTTTCAAAAATAAAATAAATAACTAAAGAAGTACAAAAATAAATTAAAACCACTCCCCCGACAACGACGCCAAAATTTGATGTGTGTTGTCGCAAGCACTCAAAAGTAATACCTTAACATCTAAAACTAATGTAGTAATGGAAATAATGGTCGATCCCACGAAAAGTATGTAATTCAATATTTTATACTTCGTACAATGATGGAAGGGTTTTTATATGCAAACAATTGTAAAATAAGAATTTAATAACAATGAAAATTAAATTAATGAAAATAATCAAAAGACTAACCTTGATCCAAGTCAATATCCACCGTCGAAAATCCACAATTGATCATAGATGCAAGGATAATTCAATTCATATTTCGAATATTCACCGTTG
>CAIGRB010133127.1:22066-41671 GCA_903798255.1 Fraxinus quadrangulata
AAGTAAAAAATTTTAGTTACAGTTCATGAATCTATGAGCAAAACAACGAAAAATGATGTTTGGAGGCATTCTATACGTTCTTCCCTCGTTCTAGGATTTTAAAATATGTATTTATAGTTGTTTCTATATGTAGAGTTAAATTCGGAAACCAAATTTTTCGTGTCGTGAATGAACTATACGGCCAAATGGTAGTAAGTCATGCGGTCGCATAGAACATCGAAATCGAGCTCTGAAATTCGCTGAAACGCCTTTCACGACCCCATAGAATTAAAGCCATGCGACCGTATAGTTATAGATTTCTTCCGTCAGATAACTTTTAATATTTTGATCATATCTTTCTCTCCCGATATCCGATTGAAACTATTTAAGATGTGTTGCAAAGCTAACTCAAAGGGCTACAACTTTAATTCAGATATCATCATCCAATTCAATCTTTTTCCATGTCAAAAATGGGTCTTAATATGACACTGAAAATTGGTGCATAACTTTTTCGATTAGAAATTGATGTGTGATCATACTTTGACGATATTTTAACCCTTTGATGTCTTCTTTCATCCAATTGACTCCTAACACTCTCAAATCTATATCTTGAGGTTTCACATAACTTTTGAGTATTTGCATATCACTCCCCAAACTTTGTTTTCTTTCATTTTTGTCCTTATTCACTTATTTCTTCCAAATTACGCAATATCCATATAATTGCTACCTAAATTAAAATATGAACGTAATGAGTATATTTTGACATTGATTAATCATATAAACACATAAAATAATGAAGAAAAATATACATTTTAAATTCCTTTCAGTGGGTATATTCTTTCTATTTCGTATTGTATTACCGATATTTTCGTAATCTTGAGGAAATATATGTTGTAGCCTCTTGTTGTGACTTGAGAAGACTTTGTGTACCTATTATTTGATTGATAGTGAAGGTTTTGACAGGATTAGGTCCCGTAATTTTTATTCCTCACACTGGAAAAATAATCCACACAAAATAATTGCTTATGTTCTTGTGGCTTGCTGCGATTGATCTTCTTTAGAATATTTTTAGCATATACTATTGTTATAAATTTCATTTTAAAAGAATTATTCCTCTACGTATGTTTGCTTGCATTTCTCCCAACTTAAAAGCAATTTCACTCAAGGCCAAACAACAAATACAATCAATTTTAGGGACATTCTTTTTGGTCAACACTTGATACCCTTCAATTAGTGGTGGGTTTCCCATGGACCAGAAGAGCTAATAGAAATAAGGTAAATAGATGATAATGAATCTGTTTCGGCCCATACCTTCATGTAGCCTTGTTGATACAATTTCAATCTTGTATACGTAGTTTTAAGTTTTACTTCCCCTGAGGAACATGGTCCTCCATAGAATCCTTAGTAGGCAAACAAGACAATAACTGTTATAAACCCTAATTATATCATACCAAGAGAAATCAATTTAAAGAAAGAAAATAAACAATCAACAACATGCAAGATTTATAGAGATTCAATTGAATGTAAGACTATGTTCTCTCCTGATGTTACAGTAATTCATCATGATAAAACAAAATTTACAAGAGAAAATATCAATCATATCTCTTCTAACTTCTCTTTTCCTCTATTTGATGATAATACATAAAACCTAAGAACTACTTCCAATTCTTAAGTTAAGTTAGGGCAAACTCGAATTTTACAAGAATTCCTATTCCTTCGTAGAATTTTATAAGAATACAAATCCCTAAATAGTTTTTAAATAAAAATTTGAGACAATCTCCACAATGACCTCATGGCAAAGGTCGATCCACGACTAACTTCGCGAAGTGACGATACATAGACTCTACAACCTAACATGAGCAAGATGGTTTCTAGTCACACCTCCCCCTACGGCTAGATGTGAAGAGTTTTTGAGACAACCATCAGTGTTGAGATAGATCGTTTCAATACCAGTTTTCCTCCAATGTACAATGATTGGTTTTGTTTGTCCGTCTTATGGCTTCGTCTAAACTGCACGAACGTGTTTGGAGCCTTCAATAACTTTATGCATGGAATAGAGTATTCTTTTAAGAATGGTAATTCTTCCTTCGGTCGAGCCTCGAAGACAAATATTGTTTGAATGATTATTTTGTTTAAAAAGTTACATGAACTAATCGGTCAAAAGTCCTTCCATTGGTGTGCATCTGGCTTCTTTGGGATGAGCACCAAATTCAAATGTTAGAAACAAAATCCATGAAATCAGGATGCGATATCAATTATTAAAAATCTTTAAAAATATATTATTATTATTATTATTGACAACGTGAAACAGCTGTAAAAGAACTCCACCATATTCATTGACCAAATAATAATAATAATAATAATAAATCTACAATTGACAATCTACAAATGCATGAAGAGATGGATTCTCTTCAAGGAATAAAAAATATGATGGCATGCACCACGTACGCTTTTAGGATGGCAACGGGACGAGTCAGGACGGCCTCTCTCATCTCGTGAGATAATTTCTCATCCCGTACCCGCACCATTACCCCTTTAAGGCAGGGCAGGGCCATTGTCCCTCTTACTATCCGATTTTTTTACTACCCCATTCATTAAAGTGAGATCATAATATATTTTTTAATTTTTTATTTATTTTCAAAATATATTTGGTAAACTAAGACTTTGATTATTTTTTACATAATTTTAATTATCATTTTTTATTAGAACTAATGAAATTTCGTGAAATATTTCATTTAAAGTATTAAATTCAAAAAAAAAAAAAAATTAAGCGGGGCGGGCTAACTTACTCGTCCCATCCTCGATCCGAATACCCGATTAAGCGGGTAATCCCCGCCCCGTTTGGGACGGGGCCACGGGTATTCGATTTGTCGGGTTTTTTTTGTCACCTCTAGACGCTCTTCTTCTTCATTAATTAATTTTATATGCCTTAATCGTTACATTATCCAAATCTTCAATTATCAGCCAATCTTTTCCATGGAAATAATTTTTATTTTAAAGTGATGAATTTTATTTTAAAAATAAAAAATCATATTTGAACTATGATATAATTATCTTGATAATAAGGTCTAGTGCAGTTGAATTGTAATTAATTTATTTATGAAATCAAGCTCAAACAAAATTATTTTGTTTCTTTTAATTCAATGATTGGCATATAATAGATAGGTTGATTTTGTCTCTAAATGGATGCTGAGTTTGTGTCTATCAGGATGCACGCGATAACTCAGGTCAAATGATTTATTTTAAAATAAATATTGGGTTACAACTAAATAGTAAATATTATAAATAGGTCAAATGGTTTATTTTAAAATAAATATTGAATTACAACTAAATAGTAAATATTATAAATCGAGATAGGACAAATCAAGATATGGCGGAGATACGTTTAATTAATTATGCAAGATTGATTAATTATTAAATGCGGAGCAATTATTTATTTATTTATTTATTTATTTTTTAATGGCAACGAGCATGTCTTCTTCCACTTTATTTGTACACTTTTTTTTTATATTTATTTTCTATGTATTTTAGAAGGTGAACGAATTTTCGTAGAATGGACCACTTCTTAACTAAATGTCGCTGCTTATTTTTAACATAGAGACGCACTTCGTTACAAAATGGAACTTAGAGATCAAAATGCACCTCTTCGGCCCTAAACGAGGACAACAATGGTGGTACGACGTTCTAGAGGGTAAAAAACACAATTTTATGACAGGAAACTATAGGTCACCAATGGATTATGGATTATTTTCTTGTATATAATTTTTTTGCTATAGATATTTGAATCGATCAAATCTTGACAGTCTGATTAAAAGAGTCATATTCATCCATTCAAAATGGCTTTGTTTATGGACGAATACTCATTTGTACCTAACAAAGTTATACGTGTAAAATTTTCACATATATAAAATACAAGATTTTTTTATTTCTCAATTTTTAATATTTCTGTCATTTGCTAAATTTTTGTACACGGTCTGTCAGGAATGAAAAATTGTTGAGACGTGACGTTAAAGTCGTACAGTGTTTATAAACTTTACAAGTTTATAAATAGCCAGTATCAGCTTGAATGATTCACCGAAAAAAAATGAAAAAACATTGCAAAGTGAAAATTATAAGACTCGGAGCATATAAATAAAAAACAATTGATATTTAAAAGTAGGATCAACAAGCTTAGAACAAATGCATAAAACAACTTATAAATGGAGAGAGAGACTTGAACTACTCAAATTCTCCCCCTTTATTCCACAGTCCTATAACAAGAGGAGTCCTAAATAGAGACTACCAAATCACATTAAATAGACTGATTGCCATTGAATCTACAAAAACTAGCTGAATATGTTCATCTAATCTTCTCCCATCTAGGCTGACTCCACACAAGAGAATGCCAACACTGCACTACAACCAACACCTCCCACTTCAGCCTCCTCCTCTGCCACCTCCTTCCAACATTGCAAAACAGATTTGTTGGGATTGCCCACCCCACAGCCCCTCGCCTTGGCAGTAAAACACCGATACACCACGCACATGCCACCTAGCAAATGCTGCACTACACCACTTACACATGCGTAACCTTCCATGTCACCGACACATAACTCGTCAGCACAAGCATATTCTGGTAAAGTGATGGCTATGGTAAAATCAACAGGCTCAAAACACCTCAGCACCCTCTTGATCAAAGGCTCAAGCTTAATAGAGCCAAAGTCCACGCCCATAGCCTCGTAGCTTGCATAGCTGAACTCATGCTCTGGAGTCACGTGCACAGTAGAATAAGCTGTACCCTCAATCCCATTCATCGAGTACCCACACGGGTCAAACTCAAAGTCGCAAATCTGATGACTTGGAATTATCTCGTTGATTTCAGACTTTTTGGTCATTTCACTATTGCCCGAGTTCTCTCCTGATTCTTTGAAAAACACAGTTGCTTTTTTCCTATCCAGGCCAGTCATGCACATTTCCAGATTAATCCCAGCGTTTGAATCATTTGACATTATAGGACCACTTGATGCCACATAGACATGCCAATTTCGATTTGGACAATTGGGATCACCAAGTAAATAAGCACTGCCATTTTTGAAGAACGAGTTCAAAAAAGCCACTTCTTCTGTAAAGCTACGATGAGGGGCAGGCTGGATGTTTTTGAAAATAAAGGTGCCACGTGAGTAACGGACTGAGTTTAGACCAAGTGACAATGACTCAGCAAGTTTCAAGATTTCTGGGATGGACAGTAAAAGCTTTGTGGTCCCACATGTTTTTAGAATGATCCTCAAAGGGTAAACGAACATACTTGACTCAGAGAGAACATACGAGTCGAACTCAGTATTAGAGAGCTGTGAAACAATAGTGCAACATGCAGGCTCGAGTATTGAATCGAGTTGGCCTCTAGTCAGGGCGCGTAGACCCAACCCATTTGGGTCTGTAAACATAGGAGGCTCAGAAAATTTGATTTCAAGGCGCTTCTCGAAGCCCTCGAAACCAATAGACGAAACTGCCATTAAATGTTTTGAGCAAAATAAACTTTCCAAAAGGTGAAAATGAAAAGTGTGTTGGCTTTCAATATTTTCCCTAGGAATTTTCAAGAATTTGAAAGTAAGCAAAGGGATTTCTGGGAAAAATTCCTACTCTACTGAAGAGTCCATTCTGCAATGATAAACGTATCAGGATGGCTTCCTCGCACACTGCCATGGCGGAAAAATAAGAAAAGAAATGCACGATCAAAACACAGAAATATATACATAACTATATGGATGAATGAAAGAAAATTGGTAATTTCCTTACGTTGGAGTATGCAGCAGAACGGAATTTCTGAATGCCTCCATCGGGACGAACGTCTTCAATGATGTAACCGAGCGGAGCTTCGTACTGGATTCTTGAAAAAATCTTTTTGCCACCTTTAGTTTCCATTACAACATCAATGCTTTCTGAAAATCATTAACCTAAAAAGAAACAAACAAACGATGTAAATTTTTATGATTTCATCAACACAAAGAAACAATTGAAACCCATCCAGGAAATAATTCAAAATTTATACTCACGTTTTTATCATAAAAAAATGGCAGAGAGTAGAATAAACCCTTTTATATTCTTGTTTTCTTTCTTGAATGAAATATCGAGAACAGAATTAGATTGTGAGAGGCGAAGAGAAAGAACAGAAAAGTGTCTGTCTGTGGAGGAGATGATAGAGCGGAGAAGACTATTGTATTTATAGGTGGATAACCCGGAGGCGAGGCGAGGCGAGGCAAGGGGAGGCGGGGATGCTATTTCTCTTTTTCTATTCACAAGGGGAGAATCTTTGGAAGTGAACATGGACGGCATTTTTTATGTCTTTCTTTGGTGCCACTTAACAAAATACTATTGAACATTTTAAAAAACGAAAAACAATTTTCTTGCTCTCAATTTTCAAAAACAAAGTTAGCGTAAAAAAGAATGTAGCATTATTGAAAAAAAAATTTCCTTATCTCGCTGAATTTTAGACCTTGGCTCCGGCAAACCTATTTTCTATCTGTGTAATTAATTCAAGATTTGTGGAGAAAACAATAAACTTTTGTTTGGTAAAGCCTTTTTCAAATTTTAAGTTGGTCAAAATTTATTTTTAATTACTCATTTCATTAGAACAATCTCAAAAAGCTTTATCAAACATGGGCTAAATGATTGGAAAAAATAAAATAAAGAATTTGTTTGAAGGTATAACAAATTATTCTTTAAATTAAAAGATGCTTTTTTATTACGACTAATATGCTTTTTACTAAGAAAAAATCTCTTAAGAGATGCTTGAAGTAGTACATGTATTACGAGATATATATCACTCAGAATCTATGGCACATGATATTTTTACCACACGTTGTTTTCATGCGACCTTTTTAAAAAAAATAATAATAAATCAAAACACATGCGCAATTTTCATAAATAGTTAACGTCCACACTCGAATTGTTATTTTTTGTCTGTCTTTTATACAATGTTTATGACTTCAATAACTTAAACTATTGGAGATGTTATGTTTATTTAGATTTGTTCTTCAACAATTCTTGAAGTAGAAGATCTCTTATTTGTTTTCTATGAATCCAAAGAAAGTATGTCATATTTATGTGGACATTGTTCACATTTAAGAAACTTGTTTCATACAATATTTGGTGCAAGGAATATAAAGGAATCAACTTTATGTGCAGTGGAGAATTACCTTATATAAGTTATATGCCAAATTCTTATTCCACTAAAGATTTTATTTGTGTTTTGGGAATTTTTATTGATTTTCAAGTTAGTTTTTATGTTTATTTTTGGGGATGTTTTTGTTTTTTCTTCTTTTTTAAGCCCTTCTATGGGTTCTCCTCGAGAACTCGGAGGTTCTTAGGCCTCGGAAAAGCATGGGATTGATAAACATGTCGAAAAATGGGGTCAACGATATACAGAATTTACTAACTTTATTTCATTAGAATCGTAACTGGTTTCATGAAAAAATAAAATAATAATAACTTAATTTGTTTCTGTTTTAATTCAATATAAGTCAAATGTAAGACTAGCATGCGTAAAAGGTGTAATATTATTTATTCATCCAAATTATACTATGATAGTATTAATTTTTAATTTTTAAATAGAGTCCATGCTTTGAAAAGTACACCTGATTTTAAGCTAAAATTTAAGATCACGAGCATGTTTGCTTGTATCACCTGATTTCTCCGTATATCATTTATGTTCTTAGAGGAGTCGATGATTTTTTATTTTTTTCCCCTTCTCGTTTTCCCAACAACGCTTCTCAATTAAAAAACTCAAGAAGCAATTTGTTTTTCCGACATTTTTATATGAGACGAGCCTAATGAAACCAAACAAAAGTCATAAGCAAGGGCGGAGCCATCTTAAGTCCAGTGTAGGCATCTGCCTGCACTAAACTTTGGGCCCGACCTTAGCAGTTGATGGAAACTTTCAGAACCCATTGGCTTAATCGTTTGCAAAGTTAGATGCAGCCTTCGCTTAGTCATTGCTTAAATTTGGCAAATCCAAGGTTCTTGTATGGCTCGGGTTCGAAACGATCTAAGATTGAATTCTTGGTTAAATTCTCCATAAACCCTAGCCCATACTCGAGCTTTAGATTTGGTATTCTTCAATCCAACACTAATTATTGTCTAAAATCAATCAGAAATGTGGGTTTCTGGCTAGCTGAGGTTGTAACCAGTGGCAAACCCAAAAACATAAAGTAAACCCAAGTACAACTCCTAGCATGAGAGTGAGAGTAAGGGTTTGGCCACCGCAACCTCTGATTTTGGTCATAGAGAAAGCAATGACAACAACCGTCGTTATAAAAAAATTGTCTCGAGTGAAACAAAAGGACGAACTATGGGTATACATGTCTATGATGATGGGTGCACGAAGGTTATTTGAATGCAAGGGCAGAGCCTCCTTAAGTAGATGCTTGTGCTCAACGATGGTGATGAACAAGAAACAAATGTAACTTATAAACTATATCATTTTTAATGTTGTCGTAATATTGTTACGTTTTCATCATTATTAAACTCATGACTGAACTTTACTTATTGAATGTTTCATTTTTGTTTATTGAGTTTTGATTTTATAGATTAGTTAAGATAAATTTGAATGCATATTGCATACCATATTTTAAGGGCATAAATTTAAAATTCGCCTCAAATCCCAAAAATTCAAAGTTCAACCTCGATTAAATTTCACCCTCATTGAACAATAGTCGCGACTCCGCCGCTAGACATAAGTCAAGAATCTCAATCATTTTACCCCTTTACAAGGAATAATGTTTCTTCTCTTTATATTTTTAAAAACAAACACTTAAAAAAGTGATAACCATGTCCAACTAATACATGCTTAAAAGCCACTGGATGAATTATTATTGATTATAAAATTAATTGAAATGTCAACTGAGAAAATATTTATAATTATTAGTTTGTAGCATGCCCGATGGAGTGGCCTATTTACGGGTTAGCATTATATCATCCCGCAGCCAAGCGTGCCCAATCTGCACAATAAATTATAGACTCGTGCATTTGTGCTACCATCAGAATCATTTGACCTGCCTTCTTCATCTATAGGGAACAACTTTTATTTTTAACTTTAGGTAGTTGTCAACTTAACATGAATGTTCAAGGTGATTAGACTCTGCATTTTCTTAAATAAAATAGAAAAATATTCGTTCCGAGGAGGAATATGATTTTTTTATTTTTTATTTTTTTGAAATAGTCGATTGTATGGACCTCGGTTTGTGTGTAATCGATCATGTTGGTCCCAACTTCAAATTGTTCAAGAATAGTTACGTCGAGTTTTTTTATTTATTTATTTGACTTAAAATTAGTTAATTTCATTTTTAAACGAGACAGAAAAGATCGGTAGCGGAAAAAATGAAGAGTGACAAAGAAAGAAATATCTACGACAGAATCTCGTTTCAAAATCATAACGTTAATTGACCTTGAGTTATAGTTGAAATTTTCAATTTTGCTTTGCGGTTAGAGTGGAAAAGAGATGAAAAACTCATTAGCCCTAGTGACTTTCAAGATTTTGCTAATTGTGTTTATTTTGTAATAATTGTCAACTAAACTATACATCTGGTATGCACCTGGGATTAATACTTTAATAAAAGTATAATTATACTTTGTTTAAGGAGTTTAGATATGCTTTGCTAAGTACTTGTCTCGAGCCGTTCGTTCAATTAAAATATAACACCTCAACCTATATAAACGTCGTCTAAACAAAAATCTCACAAAATTCAACGTGATATACACTTTCTCCATATATAATAATGAAGATGAAGATTGGGTGATGGTGGTGACTTAGGGTGTTGGAGGTGGATTTCGGGTATTCGTGGGCAGTGGTTGGAACGATGGGTGGTTGTCGACGGTAGGGTGCGGAAGCATTACTGCCAGTGGGGGGATTGAGGTAGTGTGCATTTGGGTTGAGAAATTTGAAAAATCAATCATTAAATTCACATTTTTATTGGGAGATACGTAATTTCATATAGTAGATCTGGACTCTTGAGTAAGAATTCTTTGTGGATATCCATATCATCGGAAAACCTACAAAGTAAGAATGAAAAAATGAAAAGGAAATCCTATGGATTGGATTGTTCGTGTGTCCACGGGTTAAGTTTAAGCATTTTTTTTTTTAGCTCTTTTCAAGATTTTATTGGACTTCCTGTACAACCAAGCGAAAAAGAATTTTTTCACCAAAGATCCAGAAAAAAAGAATGTCACACATCACTCCAAAATTTGCTATAAAAAATACCTTAACTTGATTTTCACATGCTCTCTACAAAGTGGAAGAAGCATTCATGAATGTAAAAAGAAAGAATTTATTCTTTTGGCACGAGATATTCTTTCAATAACTTCAATAATTTTGAGCTTAATTTCTCCACGACCAGTTAATCTATCCTCTCAAAATCTACACTCAAATTCTAGTATTGTCTGATGTAACACATTGTTACATCGCCACAGCCACCATCATCATTGCTCGCCATGATCATAACAACCACAACCCAATTCCTAATTTCTAAAGCCAGATCTGATTTCAGAATTGAAATTGTCAAATTTTATTTTTACGATATTTGTTTTTCGTTTTTGTGTTGGGGTGACGCAGCGACAAGTAGGATTTGAAAGTTGATCTAACAATTTTGAGTTTTGAAGATGGTGGTGATTTTTCGCCTCGCAATTGTGATTGACGGTGACGACAAGTGTGGAGGAGCCGGTTGGTGTCGATCGGGGTGCTGGTGAGTGTAGAAGGTGTCGATGGTAGTAGTGGTGGGAGAGTAGGTAGCGAGGTGGACTTTTTTGAGTTAAGGCTACTTTACTGTAGATGTGTATATGTGGAATTTTGTAATTATTAAGGTATGGTGTACCCATGAAGAAGAAAGCCCAGCCATATTGGACCAAGACCTGTCTAAATTGGACACAAAGCATAAAAGCCCAAATACTAAGTCTGAACAGGCCCACACAGTCCAACAAAAACGTCGCCGACAACTTAAACACCCCGCCCCGTTAAGTCCGTTTTTCTTACTACCATTCCAAGTGCTACATTTTCTGCATCCCCGTTGACAGTTATCAGATCCGGTTTCTAATATGGATCCAACTCCAATAGACAAGTCCGCCCCAATTTTCGTCGCCGGCCACCGTGGCCTGGTGGGCTCTGCCGTGGTCCGCAAGCTCCAGTTTCTGGGCTACACCAATGTCCTCCTCCGTACCCACTTGGAGCTTGACCTCACCATCCAATCCGCCGTTGACGACTTCTTCGCCTCCCAAAAGCCCTCCTACGTAATCCTCGCCGCCGCCAAGGTCGGCGGCATCCACGCCAATAACACCTATCCCGCCGACTTCATCACCATCAATCTCCAAATTCAGATCAATGTAATTACCTCTGCATTTAAACACAATACTAAAAAACTCCTTTTCCTCGGCTCGTCCTGCATTTACCCCAAATTCGCCCCCCAACCCATCCCCGAGAACGCACTCTTGACCGGCCCGTTGGAGCCGACCAACGAATGGTACGCAATCGCCAAGATTTCTGGGATAAAAATGTGTCAGGCATTTCGTCTTCAACATTCATTTGATGCGATTTCAGCAATGCCAACGAATTTGTACGGCCCCAATGACAACTTTCACCCCGAGAACTCCCACGTTTTGCCTGCTTTACTACGCAGGTTTCACGAAGCCAAAGTAAATAATGTAGCGGAAGTAGTGGTGTGGGGGAGTGGGAAGCCATTGCGCGAGTTTCTGCACGTGGATGATTTGGCGGATGCTGTGGTGTTTTTGATAGAGAACTATAGCGAATTGGATCATGTGAATGTGGGGAGTGGGAAGGAGGTGAGCATAAGAGAGCTAGCAGAATTGGTGAAGGATGTGGTGGAATATAAAGGGGAGATTGTTTGGGACTCAAGTAAGCCCGATGGCACTCCAAGGAAGCTCATGGATAACTCAAAGCTTGCAGAGATAGGGTGGGAGGCCAAGATCTCTCTCAGGGATGGACTTAAGGATACCTATAAATGGTACTTGGAAAATGTTGTCAACCAGCAATAGTGCAGGTGATTGTTGCAATTTACTGTTCCTCCTAAAGTATTGTCTTTGTTCGCTCCATAGATAATAGAATTGTTGTACATTGGATGCGAGTTACAGATGATCATTAGCCCTTTGGTTATACTATCTGTGTTCCGTGTTGTTGGAGAATCACTATTTTCATATTGCTAATTTGATGAAATAATTTGATGAAATACTATGTTGTAAAGGAATCATAATGAGACATGGTTCTACTTATTGATCAAAAGAGGCGTCCCTTTTGAGACCACAATTGATTTTCCTTGATACCTTAACATAATGCATGAAAGGATCCTGAACAAGCATACATTGGTTTGGAAATCCTCGACAAAGACGTCTACAAGACGTTCTATTTTTTCCATAGAAATATATTCGTTCAAGAAGAGCTCCAGAAGATGTTGAGCTATTCTCAAATTTTCACTTCTGTGTGATTTATCTTACGCTGTTTTGTTTGTGCTGTTATCAAACACGCAACTTATTATGAGTTATTTGTGGCACAGGCTATGGGAATATTTATTAACTATCAGTTAATGTATTTATCTATAGCCAAGCTTAAATTGTATATGGAATTTGTGTTTTTTGCCTTTCGATGCTAACATTTTATTTCTCTGTAATCAAGAATTATAACCATTCTTATTTCTCTTTAGCGGTGCTAATTGCTGATGGTTCATGGTGTTGTTTCACCAAAGTTTCCATATGTCTTATTTGGCCAAAGGCATTCAAATTAAACCCAAGGCACAATTTTGATCATCTTGAGACTTCAGGGTTCAGTCTTACATAGAAAATTGGCTATAATTGTGACGAGAACATTAAAAATCACCGGGTTTCAACATTATGGTATACCTTGACATTTATCTTCCTTGAAAGTTCGTGTCAAAAGCTGTTGCTGTAACGTTGATGACAGATGTCCCCCTCCCTGCCTTATATGTGTTTTATCCCATGTACGGGTGGGTAGGGGTTCATGCCAAATACCTTTTCGTCTCATTGTTTACCTGTTCAACTTGAAATTAATGGAGCTTTTCAAAATTTACCCACATGATACATGGAGCACACACTTCCAGTCCCATAGTTTGAAAATCTAACTTTTAGTCATGTTTAGAATTAGGGCCATGAGGCGAGGTATTCTTCAGAATGGATGTACGCTTGTACGCGCTTGCTGTATTGTTATGTTATTTTGGGGCTGTGTTATATTTAACTTTTCATAAAGCCAATTGAGATAGATCTACATATGTAGTGGACTCGAGCAGCTGCTTGAGTATCCTGGCTAGCTGAGGTGGATTGTCCTGATTATTGACCTATGATGGTACCAATAATCATTTCAGGTTTTTGGGAAAATTTTTAGAATGCAAGTTTTTTAGGTTTGTCTTTTATTATTATACCGATAGCTGTGAAGACTTTGCTGCAAAGTTGTTAAAAGAAGTTAAATCTAGCTGTGTGAAGTTGTCGAGTTAACAATCTCATTCTTCATTGCTGTCACAATAATTTCAGATGGAGGTGAAGCTATGCTGTGAAGTTGTAAAAAACAGAGTAAATATTAAGTTAAGAGAGGTTAAAAACAAAATATAAATATAAAGTTAAATCACTGTTGATATTATTTTCTTGTATGATGGCTAGAAAAATGGTAATGGATTGTTTGTGGACATCTTCCTAAGAGAATAATCTGAGCTACAATGATAGATGAATTTTGTGTTGTGTTGTGTAAATTCTCCCTCGAACTTCATTTACTACTGCCAAGTTTCTTCAACTTAGGTTATGTAGCATCTTAATTTGTGGAGAAATTTTGCTAATCTTGTTCTGAAATCAGCACGAGTGTTCACAACATGAGAAGAGGTGCACATAATGCCTTTTGTACAAGTCATTTAAAGCATTAGTCTAGTTGAATTCTCCAGTATTATAAAGTACTGCATCTTGATGGATTGCAATGCCATTGAGCTCTGTTAATATTTATTACAGTCGATTTGTCTGTGAATAACATATCGGTGTAAACATAAACAAGGTTTCTTGTAATGCTAGCAAACCTTTCCGTTTATAACTTTGCAAGTATGCTTGCCTGTAATTTAAGATTTTTTCTGTCAACGAGTAATTTGCCGTTCATTATTTTTTGAAACCTTAGCACAGACGACAACCCTCTTGAGAGCAGACCAATCTTGTTTGGTGAGACCAGAATCTTTTGTTATAGAAAAATATTGCTGTGCATCTGTTGATTTGTTAATGCGTTATTTTTTTTTTTAGTCCATTTCATACATATTAGTTTGAATGTAATCAACCGTTTTTCACATGCTATGTAAGGTAATAACTTGTGGCGTTCACTTTTTACATGTCTTGACATGTTCTGGATAAAGTAATTTCATATTCTCTGGAATAATCTTTTCAGATTTCTTTGACCTATTTTTCTCTTCCCATTCTGATTTACAAAATCTTTATTTAACAGAGACTTTGGGGACAAATATTCTTTGCTGAGTTCATTCATTCTTGTTGCTGGACAAACAATCCTTACATGTATTGTCCTGCTACAAACTGAAAGCAAAAGCTGTGAAACAAATGATCTGTTGTTGTACTATAGAATCAGATAGTATATATACATATCATTGTTCATACATGCTTTATGGTCTGGAGAAGGAATTGCTGCAAGTTCTGTGTTGGTTGGAGACATGGGGAATCTTTTTTTTTATTTTTTTTTTATGTCAAATAAGAAAAACTCGTATTTTCCGCGTTCTTTCTTCGTTTTGTCTTTACTTCTTTTTAATGTTAAGTTTCTTTGCTTTGCTTCGCTTCGCTTCGTGTATGTAATACATTGAATACACATTTGATATGCAATATTAGACTCTACATGACATGATTTTAGGTTCAATCATGCTACAAGTATAAAAATTTTTGACACATAACACATGACGGGAATTGATTGGAAAATGGAAAGAGAGGAAAAAAACACTCCAATCATTTACTGCCAAGTCAACGTCGGTAAGAATTCTGTCAAGAATTCCCCGTACTATACTCGTGACTTTTTCCTTTCTTAAGATACCCCATGAAACACACAATAAGAGAATCAGTTCTTCTCAAGTTTTGAAACATCCACTCCTACATGACTATCCTCATTCTGTGTATAATGGAAGGGCATTGATAAGAGTGGATGTTTCAAAAGTTTTGACTTTGTCATGTTTAATTCATTGTTTACTATGTTATTGAACTTTAATCAGCGAAGAAGCATAATAACACTATGTAGAAAATGCAATTAAAATGTAAAATACATTTCAAACTGACTTTTTATTGATTTTTTTTTTTTTAATTAATAATAGACGAAGTTGCAGCAATGTGTATTAGTTTTTCTTTTTTACTGACTTTTTTCCGTAAATAACGAACTTTTACCTTAATACAGGCAGATTTTGATTTTTCTTCTTGTATGTATGTATGTATGTGTGTGTGTGTATGTATGTGCATAAATGATATACAAACATACACATAATATATTAATATATATTTCAATCTGAGAATGAGAATGACAGTTCCTTAGGTACAGTTCACAGGTTTCACAATGCATTGTCCCTACGTGACTGAATTTTTCAAGTATTTGATAACATCTAAAAGTTTATTTGGAAAGTAATTATAAATTATTTAATTTATAAATAAATAAAAATTAATCGTAAATAAAGTAAATGGTACTTATAAATTTCATAAAAAATGTGAATAAAAAATCATTTGATAGTTTATAAATATTAGCCAAACATAGGCAAGTCCCTGCAAAAACTTGACCTCCGAAAATAAACAATAAAGAATAAAATAGGCATAAAATGATAATTAAGTGTGCTTTTCGCACGTTACATCAATAATTGGGACATTATTTGATCCTCATTTTTAAAAAAAATTATTTTCTTTCTTTTTTCAACTATATATTCATACAATAAAATAATATTACACATAAATTCAAAACATTTCATTATTTTTTAACCACACATTTTTCATCAATCTATTATTTCAAAATGCATTTTATATATATAAAAAATAGGGCTCAAACATGCCCTAAGATCTAATCTCTTGTCTATTATGACATGATTGTTTCGAATTAAAATCAGATTTTAATTTAAATCAAAGTGAAACGATCAATATTAACCACATTTTTCATAGATCTCACAACTTTTCAACCATATATTTTAAAAACTCTGAAACAAACGTTTACATAATATTTATTGTGGATGTGTCAACACTAAGTCGATAGTAATGATATGACGTGATAACGTTACAAGTCTGCTTGATAGAGATTAAAATCGGATTAAAATTAAAAAAATAGTCGTTATTGTTGACTTTTATTAGACAAATGAAATCCAATAACAATTATATTTTTAATTTTAATTGACTTTTAATCTCTTTCAAACACGGCCTACATCTTATCAAGTCGTAATAAACAGAAGATCAAACCCGTTATTCAAGATTGCAACGTTGCCATTTATAGGTGCAAAGATAGAAGAGTTCCATGTTTTCAAATTGATAGGACACTTCATTCAAAGCAACAACTTGGTTATCCTACCTAACCTAACCTCATCTTTTCTTATCTTTCTTTTGTCATTTTCTACCCAAATAAGCAAAAATATAAATTAGCAGAAAAACTTAGCCCCTTTTTCATAGAATTTTTTTAAAAATAAATTTGGTGATAAATGTTTTTTTTAAGAATACTCGGTGGCAAAAAAAATTTAAAAAAATACGATTACATGTAGAGCATTTAATTGAAATTGAATTTGAAAAAGAAATGAATTTACGAGATCAAGATTTAATATTATGATATTCACGCCATCCTTGCGTCTTGATGCGCAGCCTATACATGGTTTATTAGCCTTGCATAGAGATCAGTAGGGACAAAATGAAATAAAAGAAGAAATGGGAAGATTTTGTTCTAGTTTCAGAATAGGATAACGAAGGAATGTTAAATCTACTAGATGAAGAAAAAATTAGAGCTAAATTACAATTTTCCGATCTTATAATCGAGTGGACGTCACTAAGTTGGCTTCTAAGCACGGTCATTATTTGAGAAAAATAATGCTTTGAGCAGTAAATTTTAGAAGAATACGTTGTTAAAAAATAGAAAAAAATTTGAATTTATGTGTAAAATAATTTATTATTAAAATATGATTAAAAATGAGTACGTAGAATAAAGAATTTTGAAATAATAGTTGTCACAAGCTTTTAAGTGTATACTTTTTCTTCACTACATTAATTTGTTCTACAATTGGACTCCAAGAGCCCCTTCAATGAAATTTGCACATTAAAAATGATTATGTTGCTTGACTATATACTTGTAGCACATTTTGTATATTATATGGTAAAGAAATAAACAAAATTGAGACAAGATTAATATCTTCAATTATGCAATATTTTTAATTATGTCACAATAATCAAGAATTTTCACAATAATAACATATGTACTCATATAATTATTGTGGCCAAAATATGAAGAATATTCATATATAATGTCACTTTTCTGATCTAATTATCATAAATTAATGCTGAAATTAATTGTGTTCTCTTCAAATTATCATTAAGAAATAAGTAAAGGGAGAGACTGATAAATAATTAGTTCAATGCTAACTGGAATATAAGAAATTGGAAATTGAAAGCCAACCTTGATGAGTTGTAATATGAACTCTTTGCAAATCCATTGTTTATAAACATGGTGATTAGCCAAATGAAGTGGAGAACAAAAATTTATGTCACAAATAAAGATTGAGCCGTCCAGCCAATATCACACCACCACCACCACCAGTAGCGCCGCCGCCGCCGCCGCCGCCGCCGCCGCCGTCAAAAGCCGCCTAGGTAACAGAAGAGGAGAAAGAAACCAAACCCGACTTGCAAATATGGATTTTGGGAACCAACCCAACTCAAAAAAGAGCCAGAAATAACAGGCAATTGCTCCACCACCATTTTCTTGAAAGCTGCAACAAAAATTGTAGCATCAGGCTTCATTATATGCCGAAACTTCCCTTGTCGCCACCTGCAAAACCCTCTTACCCTGTGAACACAAAAGAGATGGGTTTTTTCAACTCCCATTTTCAAGATAATTTAAAGGGGTTTCTTGGTTCATCTTGAAGAAATGAATTCAATGTGAGAAAACAAAGGCAGTGTTTTGGGATTGAAAACCATTTTCTCTCTTATTCAAGATTATTTTATTTTTTCAAAGGCTTTGATATGTATTTTTGTCCTATTTCTTCAGTGGCAGGACAAGAAAAGACTGAGGACACAAGGCCTTTGCTTCGTGTTTGTATGTGTGTATTGGATTACGCTGTGACCGTCTGTCTCAACATAGCATGGCATGAAAATATGGGTTCGGTGTTTGTACGGTTTAGACACGTACATTGATATATACGCATCCCACCCCAACTTTCTACTATTTTAAACATTACATGACCCAAAAGTCCTATTGCCAATTCAGCTAGATTTGCGCAAGCAATCTCTGTTCTGTTTTGGTTCCCTTTGTTAGCCTTGAGAATTGAAGAAATCCCTCTTCTATCCTCTCCTCATGTTCACCAATCACCATTTCAGCTCTGCGGTATCATGTATTTATGTGCAGGGCCCTGAGAGGATGGGTGTGGGAGGGGAGGGGTACCTGACCCTGCTGACAAATGACAGGCAGCAATTCCGAGGCCTTCTTTGTTTTTTTGGAGACTGCAACCAATCCAAACCAAACCCTACCCAAGATTGTTTTGTGGCCTAAAATTCATTCATGCGTGGATTGATCGAAGGGAGGCGTGTTTTGCAGCAAATTAGCCTACACTAACGAGGTTGCTTTTCCCGAGGAATTGCTTTGACCTTTCAGTCAAATTAATAACCCTTTTTAGGATGTGTTGGCTACTTGGCCACGTTATTTTAAAAAAAATTATATTTTGAAATAGTAGATTGATGAAAAATGTATAGTTAAAAAAAGAAGAAAAAGTTATTGATGTGATGAAAAATATTATTTTATTGAAAAATGTGTGGTTAAAAATAAGTAGAAGAATGTAAATGAAAATTTTAATGTGACTCAAACATGAGTTTAATTATTATTAGGAAAAATTACATCCAAACCTTTCACTTAATAACAGATTTTGCCCAAACCTTTCATTTGTCCCACCATAGGTATCAAACCTTTAAAAAATTCACAGCTCAAGTTCAGATTGACGATTTCCGTCAGTTTGACCCAAAACCCATCAGTTGACCTCAAAAATTAAAATTTTAATAATTTTGACCAAACAAACTAAGGGTAAAATGGTAACTTTATAATTTTAATATAAAAAATAAGCAAAATCAACAAAATAAAACCTATCCCATTTCTTCAATCTTCCCCATCTCCTCTATTTGGTTTCAATGGTTAACCACTCTGAAAAACTTAGGGGTCGTTCTCTTTGGCCGTTTTGGGTCGTTTTCTGTTTTCGATTTTTCAAAACAGTGAAAACGCGTTCTCTTTCCTATTTTCGAAAACGCGTTTTCGAAAACGAAAAAAAATTTTGTACACAAAACGATAAAATCATCGTTTTGGACGTTTTCAAGCCAATCCCACAAAAAACTTGAAAACAAGGTAAACAAACTTGAAAATAAGGGAAATAATGGATATAGAGAAAGAGAGAGAGA
>CAIGRB010133137.1:2076-14273 GCA_903798255.1 Fraxinus quadrangulata
TTTAAATAAAAAATCTAAAAAAATATTTAAATGAACACTGATAACAATATTTTGAGTCCACGTCATTAATTTTTATTTTTTATACTTTGAACTTTAATTTATTATTTATATTTATTTTGCTTTTGTAGCAAGAAAAAAATATTGTAAAATTCACCAACTTTAAAATGTATATATATTACTTAATAATATATTAACTTAAAATTGTTCTATTTTTGCTGAATAATCAAATTTCATAAAATAAAATGTCATAAAATTATTTTTCAAAATTTCAAACAAACCCTGTTTTTTAGTTTTCTGTTTTGAGAAATAATTTTTCAAAATGATAAATCATACATATTATTAACAATTGGATTGATAGGTCAACAAATCGACAATTTGTCGCTTTCCACAAGTGCAAACCATCTATGGTTGCATTTAATGCAAGACTTCTGTCATGTTCTTATTTTATCATAAAGTATCGACGAAACATTTAATCAACGTATTGAAATTATGATAATATCTAATTTTTTTCGAACTTTAATTTTCATTTTTGATTATTGTGAAAAATTCTAATAAATACCGTCACATTTATTCGAAAAAAATCTACTATTTTTATTGAAAATTGTTAAACATAAGTACACGAAAATAAGAAATAAACAATAGAAAGTAATCAAAGCGGGTCGCTCCATTTACAAAATCTAGAGATGAAACATATATAAGAGGACATTAAGAATTTCCAACTACTTTGAACTGCACCTATTGAAGCCAAAGTCCCCCCTTACCATTTTGTCTCAAATATTTTACATAAAATAGTAAAATACACATTTAAGTGGTCAAAGCTCCGATGCCATGTGTATTCAATTCTCGAAAAGGATATTTATTGTTAAATCTCGAACATGACTTAATCACGTGCTAATCAAATTTTCAATCCCATTAGAACTAAGAATCGAATGCTAAAAGCATTAGATGAAACTTGGTGATTGGCCAACTCAATTAGGAATTAATTGATTCTTTCTCTCTTTCAATTCGAGCGGAGGTATAAAAGAAAATACTGATCTAAATATTGTTTCTCAAGCCAACTTCCATCGGATCCTGTAATTACAAACTCAAGGTGGAAACACGTCGAATATTGATTATAAAATAATACAGATATAATGTATATAAGCAATTATGGCATCAATTATTTGGATATTTCATGGAAAAAACTAAACATAACCCTTGTGCATAGTGAATCCTACCCTAGCGTTGGTTTAATAAAGAGGTACGAAATTGATTTTATTTGTTTTTATAGAAAAAAGAAAATGATAAAATAAGTTGCATGCACATGGAGCTCGTGTTTAGTTAGAGTAACTATTTGAAAGAAGAAGAAGAAGAAGAAAAAAGGTTGATTAAATAAGAAGAAAACAATATCGTCAAGATCTTGGAAAGATATTAATTTCCATTTTATACTTCATGACCAAGCAACGTTTTGAGGCTATGGGACTTGGATCTATCATAGATTTATCATATATCTGAGCATGGTTTTGCAAATGCTGCATACCTATTTTAAAACTTTCATTTTGTTTCGATTTTTTGAATAATTATTGAGTCTTTTCTTGAATACAAAATATTATTTCAATTTATTATTTCTTGCATAGCATGTTTGACTTTTTTCAATTGAAAATATTAGTTTTTTGTAATTTATTAATGGATTTATACGTGCCACCCTTGATGCCAATAGCCACGAGAAAAGTTCAATAAACTTTAACTACCAAGAGACCTAACGCGAACTTATACTAGTTTGTTCTTCCAAAAGAGTTGCACCTCATCCGTGGAGCTCAATAGGTCAGCCATCGTCGAACAACTTAGGCTCATTTTAGGATTGATTTTGGAGTTCAAACTTCTAATTGTCAAATAATAATAATAATAAATAAATGAATAAAAATAATTAGGCTTTAGTTTGTCACCCCATCCGTGGAGCTCAATAGGTCAGCTAATTCTTTCTTCATTAAAATTGAGGCATCACCCATATTTTAATAGATTACGTTAAAATCTATGCTCTCAACTTGAATTTTAATAAATTCTTTGACCCTACACGGGTGAACAAATTTCTCATCTTGGAAAAACGATGGGGTAAATAAAAATAAAAATTTTAAAAAAAAATCTTGAATCTTGATACAAATCCCACTTTAAAAACCAGTAAAAATATATATTACAGCCGTTACATATCACCACCCAGTGATTGTGTAATTCAAGCTACAATATGAATGGAATGCAGTAATATGATCCCTTAAATTACATTCATTATGTTTAGGATTTGGAACGTCATTTATGTGAAACAATAGAAAATATTCATAATGCATTTATGAAACATTCATGTGTTTTTACTTTTTACTCACAAGAAGAAGCAGAAGTTAGGAAGATTTCAATTATGGGTTCATGAGCACCTTGTTTCTTTGTCTTGTACTATCTTCATAGAATTCAAATGACTGCAAGAATTCATCCTTACATCTTCTCCTCCATAGAGGGATGTGGGGGTAGGTGGGGTGGGCGAGAGAGAGAGAGAGAGAGATATGAATGCATTTATGGGTTCTCAACCAAGTCTTGATCTAGGTTCACCCATAGGACCATTCTTCTCTCTCTCGCACATACACACAGTGACAGTGGGGTCTTTGATCTGACTGCAAGAGATGTATAAATGTAGCAAAGGCTAAGAGTTGAACACAGCCCTACTCTATCATTGGTGCATCAATATCTTTGTTAAGTTCTATGCACCAGAATATTAATTACAATTTATTTAAGAATAAATTGTTTTACAGAAGAAAAGACAGATTTTTTGTTGAGAAATTAAGTGGAAGAAGGTGAAATGGAATTCCAGAAACTCCTCTTTTTCTGCTTAATTTTCTCTCCTTTCACCAAAATTATTGCACTTTCAAAAGAACAAGAGTTGGATCGTATTTCAACTCTTCCAGGGCAGCCTCCGGTCACATTTTCGCAGTTTTCTGGCTATGTTACCGTCAACAAAAAGTACGGCCGAGCACTGTTTTATTGGCTTACTGAGGCTACCAGTAAACCGGAGAATAAGCCTCTTCTTCTTTGGCTCAATGGAGGTTAGTTTTCCGCCCCGGCTTTATTCTCGATAAATTTAAATGGACTATACAGAACAATTTTTGTTCTTCAGTGTAACTTAACAAGATTAAAGAAGATAAACATGTGAAATTCTATCCCATGTGAAGCTTCTTTAATACAGTTCAGTCGAGTGTACCAAACATTTCATTATAGTAATTACTTCTTTTTAGTTGTGCATTATTCCATTCCACAATCATATGCAAATTACTAAACCCTAAACTGCATCCAGTTGCATTCCACCTGTTACCTCCTCCCATCTACCACCTGCGCACATTAGCAGATCTTGAGTGTCTAGTGCTAAAATGCACCAGTGTCACCTTCAGTACACAGAAGAGGCTAAACATTTCTGTTTGTATATTGTACTCGTGATCACTCTGTGTGTGTGTGTATTTTAGTGCTGTATATTCTTTTTTCGTCTACTTTTAAACTTGAAATTCTTTCGCTTGCAAGTGCACAAAATTGCTCAGAAGAAGTGACTGTCTGTTCCTTAGGGAATGGAATAAGTTTCTGTAGTTATTCACAACTAGTGAAGTCAGGTAACTTTCTGTGACTGAGGCCACAAAATCCTTTGCCGTCCCTTTAAATTAAGAAAAAAATGTTAACCGTCTCATCTAAAATTTTGAAGTGGTTATATGACCACCTCACGCCACTCTTACTATCCCTATTCATTAGTAAGCTAATATAGAAATTACATATCTCGTCTCACTTTTTATGTATATAATCAAATGCGTCGTCGGCATACTAATAACTCATTTTCGAAAATTGAATGAAAATGAAAATAAAATTTAGTCTTTGAAGTGCTAGAATTTGTACATATTAGGTAAAAGGGACAAAACTTGATAAATGCACGCGTTCAGAAAATAAGGGGAAACAGTGATGATGTGAACTACATGTCTGAACAAAACCGAACAAGAATTTAATGAAAACAATTTATTTTTCAAGTTTTGAAAAAATATATATTGGCTGTCTTGTGCATTAATAATTAAAGATGACTGCTCAAACATAAATAAAAATAAAAAAATAAAATAAAAGTGTGAGTATTGTATATTGGGTAGTTGTAGGAATAGCAAAAAAGTTCGTCGGCTCGGGCTCGGCTCAGAAAAAGCTCGAGCCGGGCCCGACTCACAACCGAGCCTCATTTTTTTGGCCGAGCTTTGCTCAGCTCGAACCCAAAAAAGCTCGGCCAAAAAAAATTCGAGCCGAACCCGAGCTTTTTTTTTTGGCTCGGCTCGTTGACATAGCTAAATGCAGATAATTTATGATATTATTTAGACACGAAATATTTTATTCGTGTACAATTTTAACAGCCTACGATAATTGTAACTGGTCTCAAGCTCGGATAAAGGAGGAGGGTTTTAACTTTTATAATTTATTTAAGTTATAACACATATAAATTGTACAAATTTTAAATTCTTTAAGTAAAAAATATATATTTCTCCAAAAAAAAAAAGTCGAGCCGGCTCGGACCAAAAGCTCGTGCCGAGCCTCATTTATTTTGGCCGAGCTTTGCTCGGCTCGACTCGAGCCCAAAAAAGCTCAGTCCGAAAAAGTTCGAGCCGAGCTCGAGCTTTTTTTTCGGCTCCTGCTCTGCTCGTTGACATAACTAGGTAGTTGAGACATAGCAGACTCTTAATAACATAAACTCCTAAAAGAAAGAGTAAATTTATTACGAAAGTTTCTACTCAAAGATTTTAACTTTCACTATTTTTAATATTGTTATTTTGCCTACTGAGGTACTAAAGACTATAAACGAGAGTTTTAACTTATTTTTGTTGATATCATCATTTCTATTGAATAAATAATAAATAATCCGCAATGCTACACGTACAGGGTTTTTTCATAGCCACAGAATTCCACTTGGCACAGTCTGATTGGCAGTTGACAAAAAAATAGTCTGCGAATCAAATGTTACCAATGTGACACCTATAAAAATCTATAAAGAAAACCCTATACACTTAGCTTTTTTCATAATTAATACTAGATAGTCAAAGAAACAAGTTTTAATTATTTTTTAATATTGTCATCCTCTTTCCTAATCATCCTATAAACAATATTGGATAATGTATAGGGTTCGTTTGACACTTTTGAAAAATAAAAAATTCCTTCTAAGTCTAAGAAATTTTTGAATATTTTTAAATAATTTTCTATAAATATTATCTGGCTAGAAGAACATTTCAAGGAAGCTGACTTAAGATAGTTTTCTTATGAAACTCTTTTACAAGAAGTAGAAACAAAAACAGAAACTCTTCCAAACGGATTCACAATCTCTTAATTTCTTTTCCATTTTTTGCATGGTTTGTTGGATTAAACTTGCAAAACCCGCGTAATGACTACATCTTTATCCATTAATTAATAGTTTAATTCACACACAACTTACATCCTAGTTGTAATGACCAGTCCACCATTATTTATTTCAACCCATGCGTGCATCAATGTTATTAAACACATACATGTCTATTAGACTGAACTGAATGGTATATATTCAATTAAGATTATTACTTTTCAGTTCTTCTAATATATAGTTTTGAGGACTTGTCATTTGAGTAAGACAACATTGTTTGCATATGTATAGCCGCCATTGTGCAGTCCATATTTAACTCTATAAAAAATTGCACTTAGTCCTCAACTTATCATCACTGCTTTTGGATCTCAACATTTCATTATTATTGCATAATTAGTCCAATGATGGCGTTCATCCAAATATAATTGTAAACTATCTTGTGATCATTACATGTCTAAATTCACGAAAACAAGTTTTGATTATGACTTCAACTAATCTCAAACTTTGAAGTGAATCGTGTTTTCATGATGGTCACCTAACAATTTAACATCGAGGACCGACTGCTAGGTGAGACCAACTTGCTAATGAGACGGAAAGAAATGAATGTTTGTCAAAAATTATAATTGATTATACGCAATAGATCTCAAGAAATGTGTGAATAAAAGGTAGGTTAAAAGTAGTGGGTCATACAAAATATAGATGAAAATAGAATTTGACCAAATTATTAACAATTATAATTTTTGACAAACATGGCAATTCTAATAAATTACTGGTATATTTGAAAGAACAGGACCAGGTTGCTCATCAGTGGCTTACGGTGCATCTGAAGAAATAGGTCCATTTCGGATTAATAGAACTGGTTCATCTCTATATTTGAACAAGTACTCATGGAATAAAGGTACAACCATAATTTGATTACAGACTCATTACTCACCACACATTGTGTTTTTTTCAAGTGTTCATATAGTTACTTTCACGCTTTACAGTGGCAAATATTCTTTTTCTGGAATCGCCAGCCGGAGTCGGGTTCTCTTATACAAATACCAGCTCCAATCTCAAGGACTCTGGCGACAGAAGGACCGGTAAAAAAACTGCAGTTTTTGTTAGTATGATGTACAGTGGTGTCAAAACTGGCGTGACCATTTAGGACCAGCATTTGTGGCGGGTCCATAGCTCAGTCCTAGCCCCAATATTGATTAAAAATCCCGGCTAGGCCGGACCGTGTCTTAAGTAGTGCATGTTTGGACCGGCCTAAGTAGGGGCCATTTGGACCGCCCCTCATTTTGACACCACTTTGTGAGTATGTTATCAATTGGCTATCACCAATAACATTTGCCCTATAATGCCACAGCTCAGGATGCCCTAGTTTTCCTCTTAAAATGGATGTCAAGATTTCCGCAGTACAAACACCGAGATTTCTACATATCCGGAGAGAGTTATGCAGGTAAACACTCAAAACACTTATATTATTCTCTCCAAAGCCAATAAATTTCAGAATTTTTCTAGTGACAAATTCTTTTGACACACAGGGCATTATGTACCACAGTTAGCAAAGAAAATATATGATTATAACAAAAGATCTTCCTATCCAATCATCAATCTTAAAGGATTCATTGTGAGTAATATTCGAAAATTCGTAAGATTTCCATATTTTCTCATAAATATAACTACTTCACGAAGAACATATCAAATTATATTCGAAACATGTACACAGGTAGGAAATGCAGTCACGGACAACTACTATGATAGCATTGGAACAGTTACATATTGGTGGAGCCATTCTATGATATCGGATAGAACATATAATTCGATTATCAAATTGTGCAATTTCAAGTCAGAAAATTCGTCCCAGAAATGCGATGATGCTGTCAATTATGCTATGAATCATGAATTCGGCGACATTGATCAATACAGCATCTACTCACCATCGTGTAAGGCAATGCAAGATAGTACTAAGCATACTGTAAGGCTTAAGAACACTCTAATACGCCCAAGGTTTTCTGGATATGACCCGTGTTCTGAGAACTATGCAGAGAAATACTATAATCGACCAGATGTACAGAAGGCTTTGCACGCAAACAAAACAGGGATACCGTATAAATGGACTGCTTGCAGGTAATTAAGTCGACAACAAAACAAAAGATCAAAAAAAAAAAAGACATCAAATTTATAATACCTTCATACTTTATTTGACAGTGATGTACTTATAAGGAACTGGAAAGACTCCGAGGTCTCAATGCTGCCTACCTATAAGAAGCTGATTGCCGCAGGGCTCAGAATATGGGTTTTCAGGTATGACTATACAATTACCGGAAACTCTGTAAATGTAAAAAATATGTAGAATCATAAGTACTTTGGTAACATTAAGTTGGGACATTAGCATGCAATAAGCAGTAACTTTACATGAATTTGATTTTAATGCAGCGGGGACACAGATTCAGTAGTACCAGTTACTGCAACTCGGTTTTCCTTGAGCCATCTAAATCTCAAAGTCAAAACTCCCTGGTACCCTTGGTACTCTGCTAGTCAGGTAGTAAAAATACACATGTACAAGTGTATTAGGTATATGTGTACGTATACATGTATTATACGTTCTTAGTACAAAATGTTGATGCTAAACTAGCTTGATTTATATACAGGTAGGAGGGTGGACAGAGGTTTATGAGGGGATAACATTTGCTACAATTAGAGGAGCAGGACATGAAGTACCATTGTTTCAGCCTAGGAGAGCTTTTATTCTTTTTAAGACATTCTTGGCTGGCAAAAACTTGCCAAGATCTTGAATAGTTTCATAGAAAATGTAGTTTTTAAGAAGTTCGAATGCTGTTACAAGTTGATCATCACCACCGGTTTATCCTTCCCACAAAAAGAAAATTGTGGTAGAGGTTACTAGAATAGAGGTCATTCAATTCAAATTGTACTTGAATTAAAATTCTTCATTGTTGTCAAACTTCATTACAACTTGATTTATGTCGTACAACTACGAACATGAACAGGAAATATGAGGTGTAAATGAAAAATTTTAACAGAGACGTATAATCAAAAGATACACAAATGAAAGAATCCATAACGAACAAGCAGAATACATGCACGAGCGAGAGCTCATTGCAGCCTCTTTTATTTCAGTGTGCATGGGCTGCTGATTACCTGAAGACAATTCTAATTGAAATGACCCCATAAATTTTCTTCTTCTTCACTTTTTTCCTTATTTGCATGAGGTTTTTTTTTTTCCTTCAACCAATTATGAAAAATATACTTTAAAGGGCAAAATATAGGTGAAACGAGTGTTCAAAAAAAAAAAAAAAAAAAAAAAAGGATTCTGGAAACGGAGATTAGTTTCTTGAGGTGAGTTGGAACTTAGATACCATGTATTTTCTTGTCATTCCATCTTCTAATTTACTTGTATAAACTGCTAAATAGGATTTAAAATCGAATGTGACTTTAATTGGAAAACGAAGTGATGAATTAGACCATCGACAATTCCAATCTTCCATATAGAGTACTAAATTATCATATGAAATATGTTGTGTGTACATAAAAGTACACATAGATGAAATGAAAAAAAAAAATATTTGATTGCTCACTATGATTTAGGAGCCTAAATTCTAATATTCACCTTAGGCCCGGCAAAACATATGCACGGCCCTACGTACACTATTAGAAGACAACATTTTGTTACTAGAATTGTTTAATTTGTACTTACATTGTTAAAAATAAAAATGTTTAGAAGCGTACCCTCTCGACATAAATTTCATACATCTCACCCAAATCATCAGGTCAAAAATCAGTTGTGCACATTCAATATACTTCACAAATTTCTCACAAGAAATACGGCGATGCATCGCAGACAAAGGTACTCGAGATGTGTAGACTTACATTTGAAGATATTGCAAGAGTCAATTAAACAACTTAGCAAGAATATCTGGTTTTAGCTTTTGGAGAAAGGAAACCTGACCCAATTGCCTACTCAAATCCCCGATTATGCGATCCACGTATAGAATGTATAGTGCATTCCTGCTCTCCAAGAGCTCCAAGACTTTTCGAGCGTGACAAAGAGATGTCACCCATTCTTCCAAAAGCTCTACATGGTAACACCATACCAAGTTAATTTGATACCCAATGTCTAGTACAACTAAAACTTTAATGAACAAGAGTGACACGAGATGTTGGTTCTAAATCAAATTTTACTAGTAATCTTTTACAGATTATCAATAATATGATTGTTGCAATTACTCTATGGTCATGAGGATGAGTTAAGGAAATAACCAACGCAAAAATGCAAAACGTGTACTTAAGTCGAAGGCTTCGTCCTTTGACCAAGTTAGCAAGTGGTCTGAAACCAGAAACTCAATAAGCTGGATCCTGCCATATACATTACAAAGAAACCTGAGAAATGCCAAATAGTAAGTGAGTCATTTTTAGTACATATTTGAGTATCATATTGTATGCACGTGAAGGCACTATGAACCTGAATGACAAACATATTTTATCACCCAAAAGGAACTGAAAATAATTAATGTTATATGAATTGCAAAAGTGCTACCACATGCGATAAACCTGTAAAGGAAATGCAAAAGAAAGAAAGAAATTGATAAAAATTGTATTTTACTAACACGTTAGCGTTTGTGTTGAAGATAAAATATAAAATATATAATCCTCCCGTGATAGCTCAAACAATTGGATGAGGCGGTTAACATGCAAATCACCCGCTTCTAGAAATTGATGTTAAGACACCAACCAAATTTTTTTACCTATTCAATAAGTGAATTTTAAAATTCGGCCAACTAATTTACCAACCAAATTGCTGGAATTTTTTAACCTATTCAACGAGTGAATTTTAAAATTCTACCAAGTAATTTAGGAAATTCCAAATGGATAAATAATAGCTCGAAAATTTGCGATATATGAACAAGCAAACACAATTAGTGACATAACTGAACCCAGGAGTTCCAAGTTGTACAAAAGATGTCAAGGTTTATAGACATCAAACGCACCAAATACTTGGTACAAAAAGGATGCGTGAAATCTATGCGAAAAGATTATTATTATTAATAGAATCACACAATGTTCTTCATTGCTAGAAATGATAAGTAGATATAAGAGAAGGACGTGATTACTTAGATGTAAAACATATGCACTGAGAAAAATATTTCTCCAAGCAAACAGTCATATTGCACAATGATGTAGTAACCAAATAGTCAATTGGTTCTCTTCAAATTGATTGCTTTGGGAAAATGCGAAGTCACTACAGCGAAAAGGGATTCCATACAAATACTAACTATTCAACTGCTATCAGAATAATCTAGTCATATAAATGAAACTAAAAACATGAAGATTCAATCAATGATAATGTTAATCACAAATGCGACATATATGATGAAGCAAATCTTACATTATGTACATACAATTATGCATTCTGGGGAAGGAATCATCAAATGGATCCATGAAGAGTAAACTTTCTCCTGTTACAGAAATTCTCTGAGAAACAGAAAGGATCACACGTTGACCAACATAAGCATTGCTTCCAAGCTTACGCAGCAAATGCTGAACATAGAACTGGACATTGTTGGGAGAGTGGTGTGATCCTGGAAAATAGAAATGTTAAACAACGGGAAAAGATTAATTGGATGAAATTGACAATGGCTCTGGAGGCAAAATGATCAAATAAACTGAAGTGAAAGCATTTGTCAAACCAAGACTTTTGGATCCCGTTGCTAGGAGAGGTTATGGAATGCAATGCATCTAGAAACATAATTATTATGACAGAAATGTATTGGAAACATAAAATTAAGCAGAAACGTAACTAAAGATTTACCATCTTGTGGCGCATTACACATTCTTCTCAACAAACGCATGATTAAGCTGCTCACAATGCTTTCAACAGCTACTTCTTCCATTCCCATTGATGACAGAGCCTTTAATGTATCTTCATAAAACCGATTTAGTAGTGTAAGACAATTGAAATAGGTAATATTTTATTTTGGAACAACATAAATACAAAAAGACAAAACATAAATCCGTGGACAGAGTTGTACACGTGTTGGAAGAATTAATGATGCAGTCCAATTGATCCCTTATAGAGAAACTGTGCAGCTTAAAAAAAATGTATAATGAGCATGTTCACAAAAAATGACCAAGAATTCCAGAAGACAAATATCTTATATTTGATAAGGTCTTCAAAGATTTTTAATGGTCAAATGTCTAATTCTTTTCAAGAATTAGAACAGCAGAATAGAAGAAGTCTGATTAGTTACTTTTAACAGTCCTTTAGTTTCTCTAATTCATACAAGATAATGTTTAAGAATGAAATATGCACACGGAGAAAGATCCATCCAAAGTAATTCATCTAGTCAATTACAGCCCCAGTGTGTATGGAGATGGTAATATGTGAGTTGAGAAATGACCCATAGCACGGACAGTGGTATACTCCACCCAATGTCTAGAATTACCCCCCAAGCAAGGAAAGAAAGAAGAGCATAATTGCAGTTATACACATTAATACATCAGTTCATCTCCATAAAGAAGGGATTATGTGTCACCATTTGTGATTTGGTGGTAGATATGGCTCCTACTTTTAGTGTGGCTTACGCTTTAGAAACAAAAAGGACAACTGAAAAGAAAATATCCTACCGAGAATGAAGTCAATGGCCTGGTGTGACCAGTTCTTAAAATTACTCTCCTCAACCTGCAACATATGGATGAGAAATATCCAAAATAGTGGTACTAAGTAGGGTAGTGCAAATTATTAGATTGAGCCATAAAGGAAGAATAGAAAGAGCCATACTCTGAGAGGAGAGACAGTTCCACAAAGTTCCACCAGAAAATCTAC
>CAIGRB010133157.1:0-20315 GCA_903798255.1 Fraxinus quadrangulata
GACATAATTTAGGTCGTATTTTTGACAAAAGAACAATAATATCATATCATTTCAAGCCTCGAATAAGTGCTAAAAATACACTTATCACCTTTTATGTGACAATTTCTTATATTCTTTCAATACTTTAGTCAAGATTTGTATCTTGCTATGAAAATAATCAAAATCAATTTATTTTCATGAACTCCTACAAATTCAATATACGAAAATTATTTATATCTGTATATTTGATTTCTTGAACAAAAATGGTTATATGTTTATTGTTGAAAGAATATATTAGGTAAGTTCTTATTGGTCAAGGTTTTTGGTTGCTTGTCTTCACTTTCTATAATTCAAACTTTGCTCACATGATGAGAAAGGTGAAAGATGAGGCAATTCATTTACCAAGTAAACCAACTTGGGTTATAACTAGTATTAGGTACCATCCACCAACTAATGTAATTACCATTTCAAAGGATTGAGCTGTTTTATATCCCTTTCTAGCACCAATGTGTGAATATAAAAATTCAATTGGAACAATAATCTTAAGTTTTATAAAAATTGACTTGACAATAAGTGACACCAGGATACGCTTTACAACAACGTGACAATTTGTTAGTGATGTAAGTCTGATTCGAGAAAGAGCTGAGCTCAAAATCATTGCGAGTTTAGCATCCTCAGTGCTTGAAACTTGTAAATGATTTCTGAATAAGTACACAACTCCACAAATGGGAGATCGAGCTTTTTCAAATCTTAGATGTGAATGAATAGTTAATAATTCTTCAAACGGTAATCATGATAGTCATAGATGTATGAACTCTCAGTTTAATCCCTGCTGCTACTTTTTCTATGAACATGTTATCTATACAACGCAGAACATGTAATGAAAAATCTAAAATCTCACAAGAATTGCCAAGTTTGTACATTAATCAAAATGTTACCAAAACTCGTAATTCAAGCTCTTCAACCAGGTCTCGCTCTATTTTCCAATTATCAACCAATCTCATGATGTCTATTTTGCGGAAAAATGCATGATTAAACATATAAGACAACGGATGTTACTTGAAATATATCTACTATTTAAGTATGACCCTTTTCGGAGATACTACTATTGAGGATGAAAATGTCAACAAACTAAAGTTAGATAAAATTGTAAAAACATGAAAAGGTTGAATATTAAAGTCAACGAATAGGGCTGAACAAAACTCTCGAACTGAACCAAATTGAGCGATTCTTCTTAAGTTAAATATCTGAATGTATATCTGAATTGAAAACTGATGGGTTCGATTCGATTCTCGGTTCTAGACCAAGAACTGAATAAGAATCGAATTTCCCCAATTTTTTAAAATTTTTTTTATCTTAAATAAATCAAATTATTTTATTTTTTAAAATAAATTTGTTTACTAATTAATTTAGTCCAAATCCAAAATATGATTTTACTATTTCTAATTTTCAACCAAACTCAACTTAATTAAATTGACATAAATTTTACCAAAATATCTTATTTTACCGTAATATCGTTTCTGTCGTTCTATTATTGTGAACTAGTCATCTTCTTGTGATTTTAACAGTCAATAATAATAATGTAGTATTATTATAATATAAAAATAATAATTATTGTAACTATTTCTAATTTTTAGCCAACCCAACTTAATCAAATTGGCCTAAATTTTACCCAAATCTTTTATTCTACCGTAGTGTTGTTTCTGTCGTTCTATTATTGTGAACTGACTATCTTCATCTTCTTGTAATTTTAACAGTTAGATTTATGAAGAACTCAACAAAGAGATGCTCAAATATCACCAGATTAGACTATGTTATTTTTTAAGAGTTAATATTGAATATATCATAGTCGAACTAATGTACGTTGCTGTAAATAAAAATAATAATTATTGTACAGAATCTCGGAACCAAATAGAACCGAACCAAATGGAATCAAAATCGAATGGTTCCATAATTAAATTTGGACCCGATAGCTCTATTTATTAAATACCCGAAAATTCAAATTTGGTTTGGTTCGGTTTGATTCTCTTTAGAATTTAATCGAACTGAATCATATCCAGCCCTACAATGAATGCAAAATAACCTTTTAAAATGCTTTTGAAAAAGTAGAGAATATTGAAATGCGGGATAAAAAAAGAACAAGACAAGGATAAAAAAGAGTAATTAAGGTTAAAAAAATAACAAGTGCTTGGATTTAACGCAACAATAGCATATTAATGGCTGTAGAATATTTGCATAAGGGATTACGTATCGTCACATAACATTCTATTATTTGTCAATTTAAAACAGTCAATTTTTTCATCAAATCTTTTCCTCCACATCATTTTATGTAATCTCTTATATACCATTTTTTATGTGCAAGTAGTATAATACGAAGTGTGTACTCATCGCAAACCCCAAAATCTCGTATTGTACACCTCACTCTGCAATCACCAGGCTGGCTTCCACCAATATGTTTGTCATGAAATTTTTTCCCTTCTAAGTTTTACAAAGGTTGAAACTATCAAGACCAATTTTATGTCCATAGTGAACATGAGATATCATGTCCACTAGTGAAGTGGCAAGATGTGATCTTGACACTTCACCGATATCAAGATCTCATCGATGAGCTTCACCGATATCAAGATCTCATCGATGAGCATCGACACCTCACGGGTGGGTGGACAAGATGTGATCTTGAAACTCCACCGATATTCTAGACTCCATCCGAGGTGGCAAGATTACATCTAACACTCTACCAATTGGCAAAATATCTTGTGCTTACTATGGGTAGGAGATCAATTCTCGAAAAAATAATTATATTCACCTCGAAAAATTGCATTTATATTGGGGAAATCTATAATTTATAAATCTAATGTCATGTGAAATTATATTTATTTTTCGGATGCTATTTTAACATTTCCCTTTACTTTTATTTTTCGGCACATTTGAACATTATCATCAATGATCTTCTCAACTATTTAATAATCATTTATGTATATTTGAAAATTTTGGTTCACTTGATTGAACAATTAATTATATTAATTATAATTCTAAATTAATTAACCTTCAAAGTACGTAATTAACATTCATCTTCATTGATACATTTCAATATTATTAATTCTAATTAAGAATCGAGTTATTTTATTGGGTGAGATGGCTAACCACAATGTTAGACCAACTTTTCTTACCAAATGTATAGATACGAAGAGAACGATCAAGTTATGGCAAACTTTCAAGTAAAATGACTCAATCGCAATAATGTCTAACATCACTAACATTGACAACATCAATTTCATCGACCAACTTAAACTTTGCTAGAAATCAGAATCCACAATGTTTTCAACTCTATTTTAATTCCAATTACTTGAGAAATGCACATTTGATATGTTGACTAACATTATTGAACAAATCAAAAAAAATTATAAATAGCTAAACCCTATTCAATATTCAAACGTATTAGGTTAGGAAAGAAATATCATTGCTTAGCTTATGATAAGTTTAACAAGACACAATAATTCAATAAAATCATATTTAATTTCTGATAACGACCATAAACTTATTTACAAATTAATTGATTTGTTATGTCACTATTGCTTAGCATAAGCTAAATAATAGTGTTTAGAGCTCATTTGGTATGCTTCTGTTTCTTGTAGAATAGTTTATTGAAAATAAAAATTACTTCCATAAAAATTATCCAAACAAATTCAAAAGTAAGTTAACTTTAGTATCAATTTTTTTTTTTTACTTTTTAAAAGTCACATTAGTGTATATCATTTATTGCTATACCTTGTGAAGGCAAAAAGGAAAGCAAAAGGATTTTCCCTCGTGTTGGTTAGTTAGATCACGAGACGTCCGCCGCCAGCCACCGAGGTGGCCGCCTCCTGCCGACGTCCGGCATTTCCACATCACAATTCTTCCTCTAGCGGGCACCACATCTCAAAATCTATACGTGCCAAAGGACAAAATAAAAACGAACACGTAGCAATTTACGATTATCCCAAATTTATTTCTTTCAATTCACATTGGACAATGAAATTAAGCCGTGGCAGCACTTGGACAGCATGCAGTCCATCCATCCAACAAGTGTCTTCTTTCTTACATAAGCTCTCATCATCTTAATAATCAACGCAAAAACACGTGTTTGATTTGCATACTCGATTGAACAATACAAGAAACAAATATTTATTAGTGTGACATTGAGAAAACTTCCGTCTTAAAACCGACTTGTAAAGATTGTAAAGAGAATGTGAAAATATGAACCTTAAGAACTGACATACACGACAATAGAATATACTCCCAATCCCAATTAGGTATAATTTTACTAGTCGAGCAATATCTTTAACAATATGAGACGCGATTTAAGTAATTACGTTTCTCTTCTTTAATCTTATCGTCCCGTTATACCAAAAATGCTAGAAGTTGGGCACCATCCTGTCAAGAACATGTGCTCAGCCACCATTTGCCCAATAATTTTCTACATTAATCAAGAAATATAAAATTCCACAATCATAATCTTGATGGACCCACCAAGTCGATGCTGTCACGTATTCCCCTCACAATCATATAGAAAATATAAAGAGGGAGAAAATTTTAATAATACGGAGTACATAAGAAAATAGAATCAAGTAGACATTATTGGGTAAATTGCCTTGGAGGTCACAAACTAGGAATTTCTCATAAACTGATCCCCAATTCAAGTTTTTATATTCGAATTTGTAGGTGATTGTCTATTTTAACCTTAAAAAGAGAAACGTGTGCAAATTCACTCAAAACTAATTGTTACAAACTTAAAAGATTACAAACAACCCTTGCTAAAAACTAAAGATGGGATTGGTTCCCAACGTGTGTGATTGCAACAAATCGTTACCCAATTTAAAATCTTTCGGTTATTCTCGACCTTTTAAAGTTATCAACTATTTCACCCTCATAGAGGTGAGACGTGTGTGCAAATCAACTGAAGATTAACTAATAACAAACTCGAAAGGTCAAAATCATCTCTACCCAAAAACTAAAGCTAAGGCCCCAAATCCATACAAATCATCTGAAGTTGATCTCCAAAGCTTTTTAAGTTGTTCTAATCTCTCAACTATTCATCTATTTGACCCATCAAAAACTAAGATGTGCAAGTTCATTGAAGAGTCGAGACTAAGATTTGGAAGGTTTAAAGAAACTAAAGCTCGAGTGTCCCAACCCATTCAAATTGTACCAAATTGATCTCCAACTTAAATTTTTAGAGTCGTTCCCAATCCTGCAAGTGATTACCTTTATTGTCCTTCAAAAAGTAAGACACGAATAAGTTCACCAAAAACTAACTCACAACAAACTTGTTATAACTCATAGATTAGGAACTTTGGATGCAATTTTCAGTTGTTTATTTCCATTAGTAAGTGAGTCCATGTTTGTCTACATTAAAACAAAACTATTTAACATAATAAAATATTTTACACATAAAATTAAAATTCTCCCACTTTTTAACCATGTATCTTTCAAAAAAACTCATCATTCAAAATATCATTTTTTCAAAATAATGACTATCAAACAAGGGTTTGGATTATGATCCATTCGACGTAACTTTTACATTCAGTAAAAGAATTTTTTGAAGAAGTTACTTTAATTTTTTTTTAAATTTAATTTTTAAAATGACGTCTAAATTGCTTATTTGAATTGGTCCCCAATCTAAACTACCGAGAGGATTCATTGGATTAAGCATTAACGTTAACTATATTGTCGGTCGTGCGTATTTTAATGTTCTAATGAAAGACAAAACAGACTGAACTTTGCCAGATAAAACGCATTTCAATAAAGAATTATATATATCCTTTATTTTCCAGGAGAAACCGAATGATCGAATAAAATACAAATTCGCCTGAAATTATCACTTTTCATTCTATAATCAAATAATTGATTAAAAAGGTGAAAATGCAGGAAAAAAGTGAATTTACCGGCGGACAGTTATTGGAGCCGAGTTTACAGATTTCCGTACAAATCATAAGGGGCCCACAATGAGTCGATTGGACACGGCTGCTTGGAGTCGAGCCGAAGCCACGGCTTGCCACTGCCGCTCCAGTGGAGGAGACTAACCGGACCGGGGTGGATGTCCCGGCAGCTTCCATTCACATTATCGCCACCTAAGCCGTGCTGATTCCACTGGTGTTCGATCGGCGCGACATGTCCAGCGAACACTAGGAGAAACGGCGGCAGCGAGCCGAGCTCGTAGATCTTGCTAGGACTAGTCTTCTGTATTTCCATCCACCGCTCAATTCGCCGCGTGTACCCTAACCGCCGCCATTTGACCAGATCTATCACCATCACTCCGGTGTTGAAATAGCAAGGGTTTCTGCCGGAAAATACGCCGGGAAATTGCTGATCCGACCAGAAGTACTCAGTGAAGTATTTGGTGAAATTTGCGTGACAATATTCAGGTGCTCCAATGGTCTTCTTCCCCAAGCTTGTATTCCAAAGCTTCCAAATGTCGTCAACCAGTACCAGATCCGTATCCAAGTAAATCACCCTTCTGACGCATGGCTCCAAAAGATCTCCCAAGTAATTTCTAGCATAATTCAGCGGTTGTTCGAGCGCTTGCCGTACTGAAGTTGAGATCAGGCTCCGGACCCGTTCCGGATCGAAGAAATACACTTTAAACTTCAATTCTGGGAAAGTGGATCGGACTAGGGTTTCGAGTCCGGGTTCAGAAACTAGGAAGTGGAAGAACACACTCTGCGGGCAATTGGAATGCTGAAGAATCGAATGAACAGCAGCTATCGAACCGCGTAAATAGTCAATATCAAGAGTAATGGCGACATGGACAAGAGAGGGATCGCACGAACCGGATTTCCCCAATTTTAATGAGCGGCATTCGATGGCATTGTGGAATACATCTGCTTTTCTGAAAGAGAATCTGTTCAGAGAGTCTGAGGATTCAGTCGGAGCGCTTAATCGCAGATAAGAATCGGTTTGAGAGGATTTAATCGCTTCCGCCGGAGTGAATAACTGAAGAAAAGGGGAAAGTGCAATCATCATCATAGCTGCAGAGAAAAACCCAGATAATCTCGAAATCCATAGCATTTTTCCTCCGTATAAGAATCTCTGATGATGCTTTCTTCTCCTCAATTTGAAATCGAAACAGTTTGAGGAAATCGAAGAGATTACCAACGCTAGGGTTCCTCTTAGGTCCGCCAGAATGAATTGCGAGATTTTCACTGAATATATCAATCCCAAAAACAGATAGTACCTTTCCTTCTAAAATTTCTTCTCTCTAATGGGATTCCATCAGAGAGAAAGGGTAGGGGGGAAAAAAAAAGAATCAATCCAAAAACAAAATGAAATGGAGACGGAGAAAAGAATCGGTGGGCGGGTGGGTTGAAATTTTTGGGCGGCGCAAACGTCAGTCACACACTCTCTCTCTCTCTACTGGTTTTGTTTTTTCTCGCTCTTGGAATGGCGAAGAAACAAGCAGAGAGCCAACGCAGAGAGGAAGATAGAGAGAGTTTTGGCCCTTCTGGGAGTGTATTTTTGCTTTTTGTTTTATGTGTGTATTTTGTTGTAGTAATCGGAAAAACCAAGCATCCTAAATTTGAATATTTAAGGAATATTGTACTGTTGGTCCTCAATCTATTGTCTTGTACTTAAGTTAGTATATAACCTTGGAAAACTGAGATGGAATAGTTCAGGGGTTGTTCTCTTTGTATTTCAATTTTGTGTTTTAAGTTTTGAATTTATTTTGACTTACGTGTTTTGAGTGTCCATTTTGAGATTGTTGAAAATGTGTTCTTTTTGGTATTTTGAAAATATCTAAAACGCATTTTGAAAATTTTGGCTTAATTATAACTGAGAACACGCGTCGTTTTGGATTTTTTAAATAAAATTTTAACTTATTTTCAAAAAGGTTTTTTCTAAAATAGGAAAAAGAACACATTTTCACTGTTTTGAAAAATCGAAAACAAAAAATGACTTGAAAATGTTAAAGAGAATAATCCCTTAATTTCTTCAATTATGCCACATATACATGTGTGTGATAAGATATGATTATGTTCTTCACCAAATAAAAAAAAAAATTCTTTACTCTCTTTTTAACACTTCATCTATATATAAATCATTATGTAATTTCATTATATATAAGCAGCATTATTTTAATTTCTTCATCTTTTATTTGCACAATTCCTATCAATTTATCATATAACCTATGCCCCCATTTGGTTCAAGTAAAAAAATTAAAGTAAAATTTAAGTCAAAATCAATTATTAATTTTTACAATATATCTTATGAAATCCACAATTTTTCAACAATATGTTTAGCCTCAGTTTAGTATTGCTTAAAATCTAAATAAAAGTCAACAATTAATTTTAACTATTATTTCACGGGACACACAATTTTTTAATTACATTTCATCAATTTTTATTAAAATTTACTAAAAAATTATTTTAATCCCTCACCAAACATGGGCTTAATAAATGTTTATCAAAATGTACTAAAATTCTAATTTTTATCTGAACGAAACATGAGGTTAATATAAAAACGTTTCACTTCAAATATTTGTACACTAGTTCAAATTTGAAAGCAAAATTTAGATACAAATGGTTGGTGTTAACGAGACGATTTAACATAGAATGGTAAAGGTGGACGTTTCCTTGGAATCACATGAATTAGATTAAAACCTGATTGAATTGGATAATTCAATTTAATTCAAGTTAAAATTTAACTGGTTCTGATTGTTATCCCCCCCCAAAAAAAAAAAATCGAAATATATCATACTATTCAATACCAATGCGATACCGAAAGCATGGCGTTGGAATCGGGATTTTATAGAGTCAAATCCTTTTTGATCCTTTAAACTAAGAATTATTCCCCACGTACAGAGGCTCACCAGGGCACTCACATGGTGAGCCCCATGCTGTATTAAAAAAAATATGCATAGTTATGTGAGTGTCCTATAAGGGACCTGTTTCTAAGGGTTCCAAAACTAATTATGGGAATTGCAACGAAGGTTAATGATCATTTTGTTACTAGGGCAATAGGTTGGCAGGCCAATAGTACAATTTTCTTCAATGTTTATTATCACCCTAAAAGCATCCTCAAAAGACTTTCTACTTTTAGAGAGTATTTATAAATTTAGAGAGTTAAAATTTTGAATCACTCCAAGAAACTCTTTACATTTAACACTTGATTTTACTACTCTAAAAAAATATTTATTATTTTTCTTTATCTTTTATTTTAACTAGCTTTTTCTTTATAATATTTTATTGTTTTCTTACATTTAATTATAGAAAGTGGGTTTAAATATTAACTCTTTAAAATAGAGAGCACCTCACGTTTAAAGAATTTTTTGGAGATGCTCTAATTACTATACTATTTCAATAATAAAATGGGATTAAAAAGTAAATAAGTTTTCATTTAATGGAAATTATTTAATCAACTCACATAGTAATAAGTTAATTTCAGAAAGAAGTAAAGATGTGGAAAACCAGCTATCCTCTTGTGACTTGCATCCACAATAAAAACATATAATAGATGATCGATAGCTATTAAATATCTTTTCTTCTTCAAACATGTCTAGGAGTTGTCTAATTGAACTTGCCTCGAGAATTTACATTTTATAATCTTTTATGCAACAATTTCTCTATGAATTTCTTATATTCTTTTATACGTTAGTCGAGATTTGTATATTTCATTACGTGAAAAAAGAAAAAAAGATAATAGGTCTATTGTTGAAAGAATATATTTGGTAAGTTCTACATGGTCAAGGTCTTGAAAAGAATAAATATTCGAGTAACTAAGTTAAGTTAGGTTGCTTGTCTTAACTTATAAGTCAAACTTTGCTTACATGATGAGAAAGGTGAAAGATGAGGCAATTCATTTACCAAGTAAACCAACTAATTGTAATTACCATTTTAAAGGATTGAGCGTTTTATATCCCTTTCTAGCACCAATATTTGAATATAAAAACATAATTGGAGCAATAGTCCTACATTTTATAACAACCAATACTAGGATCAATGTTCTAAAAAGTGCGTTTATGCGGTGCCTTGCGCGATGGAAACGTCAAGCCAAATGACTAGGTGCCTTATTTAGTGGTCAATGTCAATCGTTGACGACTAATGCGTGCCTAAGCGCGATTATGTGCGTCTATGCGCACATTATTATTATTATTAATTTTTTTTACAATTTTTTAAAGTTAAATTTAAATGTTGATTTACATTTGAAATTTATCTTTTTGTGGAAATTTTTGAAAAAAATGATTTTTTGATTGATTAAAAATTAAAATGATATTAAAATAAGAAAACGTCTTTTTACGCATATGCCTCGCCGAGCCCATAGTTTGACCTCTACGCATCATCACGCATTATGCTTTTTAGAATACTAACTAGGATACACCTTACAACAATATCACAACTTGTCAATTTATAAGGATTTGTTGGAAAATATATGGATTGACAAATGAATTTTCACTTGTGTATGTGAAATTAATCCCACATTGATTGAAAGTTGTGATTTGAGGAGGAGCCTTAAAAGGGATTACATTCACATATTGGTTAGAAATGGAAAAATGGAAATAGATGGGGACTATAAATAGTACCATCCCACATTGAAAAAAGGAAAAGAAATGTGGTAATGTGGGAAAACTTAATAGTTATTTCACATAAGATGGAAATGAGTTTGTGGACCAATTTATATATGTGTTAATAATTTGTAAGGTGTAACCATTTATTGTATAGAGATTCCTCCATGGCCTACGCGCCCGCAGGGGGGTGTAAATCTTGGACTGACTTGGCCTTTGAGCCTTGAACTTGTGTGAGTGCGACCTGCGTACACGAATGTCGGACCGAATGAGTCAAAAATTGGCCACAAAGTGCAAGCCACATTTTGAAAATTTTCTTTTACGTTTTTCCATTTAAAACATAACTTGAAAACATTTTCATTTATTTTGTAACTCCAAAACGTCAGAATTCATATGAAGGAGTTATGTGTGCATTAAGTGGCAAAGGCTCCTCCTTGCCTATATTTACTGGACAGTCTCTTCCATTCAGACACAAAACTACTGCACGACACTCTTTACTTCCTGTTCGACTTTCTGTCTTCTTCCAATCACTTGGTGATTCCGTTCCGGCACACTTTTTCAGTTCGACTGCACAGCTACAGTACAAGCCGCTATACACGCCGCTGTATCCTGGGAAGCAAGCGATCGGATTACTTCGGTGAGGGTGTGAATATTACTTTAAGGATACTGTGTTGAACACAGACCCCGGCTCCAAGACGTCAATATTAATTTCTGTCCACTGCAATTTTTATTTACTTCTTCTAATTCAGTTAACTGTTTATAAAGTTCAGTTTACAGGATTCGGATCCGAAAAAGAGCTGAGCTCTAAAACATTGCAAATTTAACTATCCTTAGTTTTGATTCTTGTCAAAGATTTCTACACAAGAACACAACTTCACATAAAGAGAGATCTAGCCTTTTCAAATCTTATTGTGAATGAATAGTTACTACTTCTTCAAATGATAGTCATGGTAGTTATAGAAGTATAAATTCTCCGCTTAATACCTGCCATCTCTTTTTCTATAAATATGTTATCAATACTCCACAGTACAAGTAATGAAAAACCTAAAAGCTCACCAAAAACCGCCAAGTTCGTATATTGACAAATTCATTACTAAAACTCGTATTTTCAACCTCTTCAACCATGTATCGCACTATTTACCGGTTATCAAACAATCTCATGGTGTTCTATTTTGTAGAAACTATACGATAAATATATGACTTTAGAACGTCTGTTTGGCTCCCATTAATTTCACATTTTGCATTCTCATCTTTTCCATTCGTTGGACCACTATGTTTGAATTTAGTGTCAATTGATGACCTCCAACTGGCACACAATTGATTTCAGCACGGGAAATCCCAAAAAAAAAAAAAAAATCTCGATTTTTCGTTTTTGTCCCCTATTGACTTCAATACAGGTTAAAATGGTATGAGGGTGTTTGCGTAATGTTCACTTACCAGACGAGGGTAAAATATTACATTTCATTTTCAATGGCCCCTGTGACATTTATTCAATTATGACAAATTTGGTCTATCTTTTCATTTTTTAAATATGAGTTCTTATAGCAAAATGTGACAAGGTAGGAAAATCTTATTAAAATGAGATTCAAACATAGGCATAATAACACGAACATTACTTGATATGTCTACTCGTAAGTCGTAAGTTTGACTCTCTTCAGAGATCCTAAGGTTGAGGATGAAAATGTTAACAAACTAAAGTTAGAGATAAAACTGTAAAAACATGTAAAGGCTGAACATTAAAGTCAACGCATGCAAAATAACCTTTTAAAAATGCTTTATAAAAAGAAGAAATATTGAAATGTTGGATAAAAAAGAACAAGATAATAAAAGGAGTAATTAAAGGTTAAAGTAATTAATATGCAATATTTGTACAAGTACTTGGATTTTACACAGCAACAGCTATTAATGGCGGTCAGGTGTGTACCTCTGTACCCATCAAAAATCCCCCAAGTACATTAGGGAACTTTAAAATAACTAACGAGGAGAGTTTCATCATTTGAAAACTTACTTTCAATCATAATTTTTAATAAAATAATTTTATACGTAAAATTAATTAATTTTTTTTTTTTGGTTTTTGACCATAGATACTTAAAAAAATATATTTTTTACAAATTTATTTAAAAAAATGGAGTCAAACAGGGGTTAAGTCTCTATTAAAAACAAAAATTCAGTAAAAATTAATTACAATCACACATTCATAATTACTTTTCATTTCATTCGTATATTTCGTGAAATCTATTATAAATCATACTTGGAGCAAAAGTCGACCATAGTTGTCGTCGTTTAGCACATTCAATCGCTTGGGAAGGTTGAGCACATGTTCTATTAATTTAGTTGAAAGTTATGATTTTACTTGTGTTAATTTTAAAATTATTGAATTTGAGGTTATTTTTGTTATTTAGCTTACTTCAGGATTATGCTTCTACACTCAGCCTTAATTGTTCAACTTATTGGATGAGAACTTGTTTAAATGGTGTTTTTTTTTTTGTTATTTTGCTTATTTTGGGTTATAGTTTTAAATTAAGGAAAAATTTCATATGTAAGAGACTAAATATGACTCAAAAAAAAAAAAAAAAAGGTTTAGAAGGTCAAAGGTAAGAGAAGAATACGTAGATAGAAGTGGTGAGATCCACGAGTAGTAAAAGATAAATCGACTTTTTCTTTATACTAGAATGGTTATTTGTCCTTGGCAAACTTGTGACTCAATATTTTGTGGATGGCGTAATTTGTGGTTATTGAGTTGGGTTATTAGCGGTATGTATAGCCCATTTATTTGTGTAAGTTGGGACTTTGTGTTGGCCCATTTGAAGTGGAATACCTGGCCCAAAATTGATGACCTAGATTGTGGCTTTATATCCATTCCGTTTGCAATAGCAGTGTTTTGTGTGTGTGCGCGTGCGCAAAAAAAGAAAGTGGGGCTGCCTTTTTTCTCTTCTCCAAGCCTTTGAGATCAACCAAGATCCTCCATTGTTTTCTTTCCTTTGTGACTTGCAAGTCACCACCATCTTTTGTATCCTTTGTAGGTGAAAAAACTAGTGGCAACCAAATGTAAGCAGTTGTAAGTCGAGCTTCCTGGATTGACGTTCGTTTGGTGGAATAACTGAGCTCAATTTCAAGATTTCTAAAGGATTCCACTTGCGACAGTAACAAAGCAAATTAGCATGGACAAGGATTTGTCAAAGTACTCGACTTGACTCCTTCTTAATCAATCAATGAAATAAGAATAATGTTATTCACACTTGCGACAGTAACAAAGCAAACAAGCATGGACAAGGATTTGTCAAAGTACTCGACTTGACTCCTCTTTAATCAATCAATGAAATAAGAATAATGTTATTCATCATCACTGTTGATCAATCGTGAACAAGAATTTGCAGACACTTGACTAGGCTCCTTTGTCAGGACACTCGATATAAATGAAGTAAAATAGTATTATTCATTATCACCACTGATAATCTCCCATATATATCTTATATCACTGGTCTATGTCTTATATCATTGATGTCAACAGTCTTGATTAAGGAGCCGAGCCAAGCGCACGGTAAATCTTTGTCTATGCTTGTTTGTTTGTTTTGTCGTGTGTTGATTCAACTAAGCTACTTACAAGCTTATCCGCCCTGTCAAAATGGTATTTTATCGACTTGAGTTGCTAATATGCCCCTAGTTAGGAAGAATTTATAAACAGTTTAATTTATCAATAGATAAAAATATGTGATGGATAAATAGATATTACTTATAAATTTATTGAAATGTGTGGTTCAAAATGAAGTTTAACTATTTATAAATTATTTATAAATTTTGACAAACGGAGGTTAAGTCAGCTTCGAAAGTTTATCAACTTGCTACAAGGCTTAAACTACAAATAGATATAACAAAAATAGGGAGAGAATTTATGACTAGCCGAATATGAAATATTTTGAATTCAATAGCAAGCATATTAAGAAAATTAATTTAAAAGGTAAATCATATGGTTTATTCAGAAGCTTTTTAAAGTGGATCATTTCTCCATTAGCAATTTATTCAATGCACAAAATTTCCAAATGAAATCTATAAGGATAGAAAAATTTGATCATTTCTAAATCTATTTCTTTTCTTTATATTTTCAACATTTTAGTTCTACGTAAAAAACAAGAGTGTAACAATTTTGGCACAATTATAGAGGTGTTAAACGAGCCGAGCGACTCGACCGCTCGGCTCGTCAAAACCCGGCTCGTGAGCCGCTCGGGCTCGTCAAAAGACGAGCTCGGCTCGTGGGCTCGAGGTAAAGAAATTTTTTTAATTAAAAATAGTTTATCTTTATTTAAAAAAAAAAAAAAAAAAAAAAGTCTTTGATTTTCATTTTGGACCTTAGTTTAAACTTTTGNAAATTTGACTATTTATAAATTATTTATAAATTTTGACAAACGGAGGTTAAGTCAACTTCGAAAGTTTATCAACTTGCTACAAGGCTTAAACTACAAATAAATATAACAAATATACGGAGAAAATTTATGAATAGCCGAATATGAAATATTTTGAATTCAATAGCAAGCATATTAAGAAAATTAACTTAAAAGGTAAATCATATGGTTTATTCAGAAGCTTTTTAAAGTGGATAATTTCTCCATTAGCAATTTATTCAATGAGTGAGATCCTAGAGATGTTCCAATTGTTACATGGTTTAAACTTAAAACGATTAAAATAAAAGTAAATTATGAGAAAATTTAAAAATAGAAGTATGCATAGAGTAATTTTTTGTTTTTGAATTCAATGACAAGCATATTAAGAAAATAAAATTTAAAAGGTAAATTATACGGTGCATTCACAAGCTCTTTAAAATTGGGTCATTGCTCCATTGGCAACTTTCTTTGATGCACAAACTTTCCAAATGAAATCTCAAATAATAGACTGTTTCGATCAATTCTAAATCTTTAAGGCCTATATTAAAATTTAGCCCAAAACAAAGGCCAAATTTAAAACTAGTCCTCCCCATCTCCTCGGCCAGGCAGGATCATGTTTGCATCGATACAAAACCAAGAGGTTTTATAAAATAGAAGAGGTTCATTGAGCACCTCATGACTATATCTTTGTCTTTGGTAGAATTTTTTCGAGAATAGATTTTGTGATAAGTGATTACTTTTTTTTAAAGAATGTTTAGTTAAAAAATATGTAAAAGTTACACATTCTCGTGCAAAACTTTTGTTGAAAGAATGTGAAGTTAAAAATAAATTTTAGAAAAATAGAGACCAAACAGAATCTTAAGAAGTTCGAATGCTTATCCAAGGTGACTTCCAGATTTGAAACCCTTTCGTAAAGAGTCGTCATGTCGAGTTATAGCTTATTGCGCGTTTGATAAAATTTAATCAACGTTTCAAGTATCAAATTGCAAATAATTTATTCTCAAAGGCTAAGTCACTCACTTTCCATATTAATTGCTCAATTAAGTACTACGTTGCTCTTGAAAAAGTACTTTCCCATATAATAAAAAGAACTTGAAAGTGACATGAAAATCACAGGAATTAATGTCACCCAAAAACATGATTAAACAATCATTGTTAGTCATTACTACATTAGTACTTATAATCTAAAATCATACACTAATCATCTGAAATAAAGTAGGGTTAACATAATCAATTAGTAGGAAACTAAAAGGACATAACCGGAGGGAAGGGAAGGGGTGGGTGGGTAGGTAGGTAGGGTAAATTTGCCTATGGCTTTCAAATTTCCAAATTGCTAGAAAATTGGGCCATCACAAACGACAATTTTTATTCTAACTGCACTAAGCGGAGACAGAGCCACAGGAGAGACTCATCAACAGTATAGCCGCTTGCTCTTCTTCTCTCAATTTGCTCATCAGTTTTCCTGATCTCTGCAACATCACTTCACTTCCGAATGCCATAAATCGCATCTTCAAAATCTCTCTAATTTCATTACTTTTATCGGTGCTGCTCCTTCTCTTTTTCTTTCCGGTTCGTGCTGTTTCCAATCCCAGAAGCTGCCTTCTCTTCTTATTGTACTTTATCCCACAAGCATTACATAATGACTGAAAATAAAGCAAAACCCATAACAAGAAATAAGTTTTTAAACTCAAAACTTAACAAAAATAAGCAAAAAACTAAAAAATAAGTTGTTTTTCATTACCTTAGGGCCAGATGGGCCACCTCTCCAAAGGGGAGTTTTTGTAGTGTGGCATGAACTGCAAGTTTTAATCTGGGTTGAAGGGATTTTCTCCTTTGCATCTGGTGTCTGTGAAACAAAAACAAGATTAGAGTCAGCATTCAAGATTTGATTACAAATCAGCATCAAAATCATAAGAAATCATGATCATCATACTCCTCACCTTCTCTTCTTTCAGATCCATATCATCAAGCAGATTATTTCTACTCAAAAAGATCAAGAAAAAGACACTGACAGGTGTACAGTTTTTGTAAGCAGCAGTACTGTATAACTCTTGGTGGGTGTGTCAATAATTTATACAGTCGACAGTAGAATCAAACCTTTAACAAAAGAAAAAAAGAAAAACCCACAAAAAATTTCACAAAAATTCTAGAGAGAGAATAGAAAACAGTACTGATTTTGGTGATCACAGGTTCGATAGAGAGAGATTGTGTGTGATTAGTAGGCAGACTTTAGGGCATTATATACGAGAATATAACGGGAAGAGAGGGAGCCAAACAAGGAAGCTGCTGGACACAAATCAGCCGTACACGAAACCCTAGCAAACGCTATATTTCATGTAAAATGACTAAAATAACCTTAATCAAACTTGCAACTAGGACATTCTTGGCCGTTGATCTTCCTATGGTCATGATCTTCTCAACTTGTGATCCCCCTTGGCACCTTGTGATGAGTCACCAAGTTACAAGTGGATTTTTCTTTTGGTTATAAATAGGTACACGTGGAAAGAGGAATTTGCACAAAAGATTAGACTCGTTAGATTGAACGTGCTAACCGAATTTAGAGAAAATGATAGATAATAACCTTTTTTTTTTCCCAGGGTAAAGAGCACGAACTTGACTTTCGTATCACAAATCGCGTGGGCTATAGAGTCGATGCGAGTTGGATCAGTTTGCTAGGCATACGTCGATTTAATTAGTGTAAATTTTGGAAAGTTCGGTTTTTAAAGTCAAGATAGTTTACTTCAAATAGTGAAAGAATGAAAGTGACGCATGTGTTCGACTAACGATTTTCATCTATTCTACATTGTCGGTTTTTGTTTGTTCACCTTCCTAATGTAATCTTTCTCAAATTCAACTGCATTGAAGAAAAAGACAAGAAACAATAGGACCAAACAAATAAAAGCAGACCAAGATGGTCTTGAACAAAAATGACTTGATATGATTATGAAAATAGCTTTTTGTAATAAATGTCCTGTCATATTTAGTTCGGTATTTTTTTAAAATGATTTTTCCTCACACATTCTATATGGCCCACAATTTTTAAAATTTTTTTAACTAAATTTTCTCAAAAAATAAAATAAAATAAAATTCATTTTTCACTTGAAAAAAATTATCCCAAACAAATGTCAAACGTGTTGACATAACAACTTCGGAGGAGGAGAAGATGGAGACCAAACAAAAAAAGAGGGGAAAAAATCAAAATTTGAAGAGGCTTGAAAACACATGAAGTAATGCCGATCACAAAGCAATATCCCCGCTCCCCCTTCTTCTTGAGATATCTTAATGAGATCTACTGCATAATAACTCCAACGAATTACAAGCTTGTTGAGTTTGCATCAAGCAAAGAAAAAAACTCGTAAAAAAAAACTGTGACGTTAATATTTTATGGATGACAAAAGAAAAGCAACGGAAGCAAGAGAATATATTTGATTTTGACAGTCTAGAAATGTGCCCGAGAATTTGTCATAGGTGCCCACGGTCAAAAGTCAATGCACCTGCCACGCTATCTGACCAGCTTAATTTCTACGATTATACTATTTGTACAATCATTCTTGTCAATAATAATTGATTAAAAAAAAAAACAGTTGTTAAAATAGATGAACGTTATGTTGTAGGTGTGAGTTGTCAAACTAGATTGTATTTGTAGCATGATTCTACTTTTTAATGAACTAATTTACTTATCCCGTGTATGAGCCGCTGAAAATACATTTTGGAATATTAGATTGATAGTGAACATGTAGTTAAAAAATACGGATTTTTTTTTTGAATTTCTATATAGTATTATTTTATTGAAAAATGTATAGTTGAATTTTTTTTGTTTTTTGAAAATAATGAAAATCAAATTCGGGCTTATTCTAAATTTTGATTATTGAAATAATTGCTTGCATTTAAACGTATTTGCTTGTCAGCAATTTTTTAGCTAGTGTTTGTGCAAAACACGAACACTAAAATTGAAAACAATAATATTAATAAGATCGACAGACATAAATTTAAGCGATACTACAATATGTTTACATCCACCGTATAGGTTACAATCGATAATTTATATAGAATCATAATTTTGAAATTAACCTTGCAATATTGTATCGTACGGCACCCCAACTTATCTACATCTAACCTAATGGGCCAGTTGATTTCATTATGGGTCCGACTTGTCTGTCCGTCTTCTCCGCTCCATCAACTTATCTCCAGTTGATTTTAACGGGTCTCGTCTCGATAATCGGCTCCTTCGAATATCGACTTTGCTACATGGAAACAAGATCCAATTAACCATAATACAATTATGCAATTATTAATTTTATTAGTACTTTAATGTAAGGAGAAAAGGGCCATATTTTTTTTTTGTCTGGCCACCAATTTCTTCTTCTAATTTACTATGCAAGTTGCAAGTAGAGGACATCTGACAGTTGTTTCCGTTTTTCTGTCCAATTTTTAAGAATAAATGTTGTCTGGTGCAAATCTAGATATTATGTGCATGTGTGTTACATACTCACCCAAGTATTATAACTCGTATTAGATATGTTACTCAAAATGAAGTGGTATATGAGTTACGATCAATAGTCATAAGCCAAAATTTTCCGTACTGAATATGTTGTATTCGAAATGAAGCGGTAGGTGAATAACGTTTGATAGTCATGGGTCAATATAATGGAGACGACGACCAAGACAACAAATTGATCAATACAAAGCATTCACTTCAAATTTTAAGGACGGAAACACATAAATTAACGAATTTACTATTAGATGATGTCAAAACTATGCAAATCGAAGATTCGAGATGCTTAGTTCTATTTACTCATATATACAAGACGAGGCCATAAACTCCTCAAAATAATGGAAAGTCACACAAAAGACTAAAACCTTATAGATTTAATTTGACCTAAGCATAAACTCCTTAGAATAATAATACGAACATGTTTTATATCATCATAATAAGAAGTAAATAATTTAGTGAGCAGAAAAGAAGTAAATAAAACTAAACTCACTTGTAGAATTTGTATTTGGTCAAATCAAGAGTATCTTTTTTTTCTCTATAATATATTTGTCTCGTAATAACATCGTGAAATTTTGACAATTGTTCTTGTTTGAATATAGTTGTAACAATTTCTTATGACAATAACGATCCGTTTTCATATGTTAGCATTTCAAATTACGAAAGAAATTGTGAATTCGAGTAATGTTTTGCACTCTTTCCCGCAAAAATTAAAGAATATTATCTACTTTAGTCACAAATTTTGGTCTAGCCCACTACCCAAATTAGAAAGTGGGAATTACATAAAACTAGGTGTTTAAAGATTGTTTTCTAAAAATCAGGTTTAAAGTTTATTTATTCAAAAATCAGGTATTTTATTTTACATAACAAACACTAAATCTATCCAAACCCTAAACTAATCCATTTATCAATCTCTCCACTCTCTCAT